>JAZKJV010005224.1:0-199413 GCA_037367405.1 Ottelia alismoides | reverse complement strand
TAAGGAGGGCAAGGCCTTCTCTTTTTTCTCAACAATTCTAAGAGCAAGTCCTCTTCTAATTTTCATGTCCCTTAGAGAAAGAGAGTCTTGAGAGCCTGTAACTCTCATAATTCTCTTCTTGTTGCCTTAGTCGACGTCTGGGTTCTTGGGAAGCAAGCGACTCATCATTGCGCCCTTGAGAGAGAAGTTTGTAGATCAGACTTGATTTGGGAGATTTCTTATTTTAGAAACCCATGCTTCAAAGGTAAAACCTGATCTATCTCCATTATTCATTGTGAATATCATAAATTATTTTGGAAATTATTTCCTTAGAATTTATATTTTCTGAATGCACAAATTATTTTTCTACATTTTCTAGTTCATATAATGAACTAACATTGTTTTAGCAAAAAGTTTGCTAAATATTCTGCATTTTCTGTGATGCACAATAATAAATTTTTATTTACTTCCTTCTTAAGGGAAGATGCATACATGGTTGGATGACCCAAACGAGGGTCGTCGGAGGCAAGGAGTGAGGAGCCAAGACCGCTGGAGCAACGGTTTTGGAGATGGATTAGGGTAGAATGAGAAAGAAAGCCATGTAATCGTTCTGTCTACTGACATGGGTGAGCACCTAATGTATTTGATGGGTCTTAGACCACATTCCCTCCCTCAAATCATAATGTGTCACGCGTTGTGCCTCTTGAAATTCAAATGGGTGAGCACATCGAGCAAGCACATGTTTTGGTTATGCACTCGCCCACTAATTCGACGAGTCTCCACTCTACAGTCGATCCAAAATTCAAGTGGGTGAGGCATTAGGCGGGCACATATGTTGTCCTAGTGCTCGCCCATCCCATGGCGTTCTCGCCCAACCCTTGCTCACATGTGCTCGTCGTTAATGTTTTTTTAGTGATACGAGCTCTGATGGCTATTTGTAAAGATTTTATGGGTCGGTAGTCGTTGAGAGGTCAAAAGTAAGGTAGCCCTCGATAAGTTAATCATAAGGTTGTAAATCAACCATTGGTTAGAACTTAGAGTTCACAACTCCAAAGGTTGGAAAATGTTTGAGGTAAAACTCTAAACAAAGGTCTAGCACAAAGCGCTTGATTCAGGCACTTGGAAGAGGAAGATGAAATGGATGTTGGCACGTGACCTCCCAAAGAACACCAAAATGTTCAAATCCTCTAAAAACTTAATAAATAGTAGATGGACTCGTATCAAAAAGTCAAAGAATAAAAGTTGTTCAAAGTTATAAGCTCTACAAATTTGTAAGGGTGTTTTTGCAAATTCAATATATTTTAGAAAAAAGGAATTTAGGTTCATATTTATAATTAAAATAAATTTAGTTTCAAGGTTTTTCAATTTTTATTTTCGGATTCTTGTTAGTCCCATATACTTATTATATTTCATAATGTTTTTACAATATATTAAGCATAAATATTTGTGTTGATTTTTTTCTTGGTTACATATTATAGAAAATAGGGAAGGTCATGTACAAGTATATTTGTATTATATACAAATTATTCTTTTTTATTTTGAAAACATTTCTTATGTTCGATATTATCAGATGAAAATAAGATAAGAAAGGGTATTTATAAAATTACAACCATGTAAAAAAGAGTGTAAGATGTTTATGTTAATGTTAGTATACAATAGTTGTTCAAAACATACTTTTACAAAAGAACTCTAGTAAACTTAAAAGTATTTTTAGGATTTAATGTATTTTAGATATGTACTTTTGTAGAGTTGAAATGAAGTTTGTATGCATGAGATATGAGATTGTCAGTGTAGTCATCTTAAAAATTAGTTTTAATTTTTATTGGTATATATGCATGTGGTATATTTGATTCATTTTATATTTTTGTATACATTTTTATGAAAAGGGTATACATAGATTTAGGTTAGTTGGAGTTAAACCGAAAAGTGTAGAAACGTTTCAAGATTTTTGGCAGTTTAATGGATAATTGTACAAGGGACCAAAAAGCCAAAAACTCCATCCTTTGATCTAGATATTTTGGATTATTTTTAGAACTGAGTATTTGTTAAGATTGAATTTTAAAGACAAGTTTAGTAAACTTGGAGCCGTATATAAATAGACAAAAATTCTCAAATGTTATCAATTTGTAAATTAGAGCTTGTGTTTCCTTCCTAGTTGTCGAGATTACTATTTTTGGTATATTTTGTGTGTTTATTTTTCCATACAGAATGGAGAAATAATTTTATTAACCATAAATAAATATATTTGTTTGTATGTGTGTATATGTTATACATATAGCAATCGAGATTTGTAAAAAAACGATGTGTATGCATGTATGTGTGTATGTATGTGTATACACACATACACATATATATACAGATACACACACAAATATATAGGAGAAACTTCAAATGAGGTGTGGTCTTACCAATTTTGTGGTAAGACATTAATCCCCGCCTTCTATTTTTAAGCACACTGCTACAACTAATCATGTTTTAGTTTTATTATGTTAATGATGAGAAACCTATTTTAATCATTTTGTCACATTTTGAAAAATAGAATGTGATAAATTTATATTCCTAACTATTTTCTCGCTCTAACCCTCTCTCACCTGATAGCATCACACAATGTGGAGAGCATGGCAATGTGCGACGGCAACATAGATACACACAGGCGACGTGTGAAGGTGCACATATAGGAAGAATGAGGAGGATTTGCATGCAAAGGAGAGGGCACCGAGAAGGAAGGAGGAAGAGGTGGAGGGGGTGCGGTCTCGGAGGAGCAATCTCTTCTAGGGTTCATCATCGGCCCCTCCCGATCCCCTCAAATCCCTCTTCTCTGATCATTCCCGCCACAATGGATAGGAGGCTGGTGAGATGCTATAAGCATATCAATATAAATCCCTACTCGAAGTCCCGCTACTGTTGTAGTGTCCCCAACCTGAAGATCAAGATTCATCACGAAGGCATGAAGAAGAAAGACGTGAACAAGTTCCCCTTCTGCATCTGCCTCGTGATTTGGGAGTTGTTTTACTAATCTCAGGTTATTCACTAATCTTAGATTAGTTTTTATAAATCACGGATTATTTTTTACAATCTCGGATCACTTTTTACATATTATCAATTTCTAACAATCCACTTTTTGTTGCATAACTTCACGTAAATATTACAATGCGATGGTGAATTTTTACAAAGGAATGAAAAAAAATTACAACAGAACTTGAAACAATTACAAAGATCTATATAATGCTACAGACAAAGATTTATAAAGGGAGCACATATTCTACAAAGGAATTCGATGAAACTACAAATACTTACAAAATTTTACAAAGGAAAATACCCAAATTTACAAACAAAATTAATAATGTTACAAAAAACTATTGAATGAAATGTAAAAATGTATGGTTCAAATCTTTCAAAACCAAATCGACATTGTTCATAATCTAATTCTGTCATAATCTAGTTCATTTTTACAAATGCATTAAATTACATTTCTTATGAACATTTCTGGAATCACAAATAAATGAGTTAACCAAAATATCCATAAATGATCCTAAATTGGTAATTGACATTATTAAATGAATTTTAAATTAATTTGAAACAAATTGACTACCTTTTTGGACAAGGCACCATTGGATAAAAGATCCAATGGATCTCGTTAATGGCTCAATACAAATGTGGCAAGATGCCACCTCATTTGAAAGGGTTCCTATATATATGGTGATATGGATAATCTCAACCAGTCAATTTACCATCATTAACGGCATGAAATCTTGAGAAATTTAGATAGAATAATGAGTGAAACATGTGTTTCAAATTTCATGTAAAAAACGCTACTAACATATCCATTTTGATTGGGTCATTTCCACTATTCTAAAACAGTTAAATTTTGATAGTCTTGATGGACATGATGTAAGTCTCAAATTAAGTTAAATTTGGAATGACACCATGGTGATACGTGAGGATCTAAATCCTTCAAGATTTCATTCAATTATGATGGTAAAATGAGTGGTTTAGATTACCCATCTCACCATCTCATATATGTCTCATCTCACGGGATCACTCCTATATACATGCATGCATCCATGCATGTATGTATGTATGTATGTATGTATGTATGTATGTATGTATGTATGCATGCATGTATGTTTTGTTGGGGATACAACCATTGGTATCGTATCCACTCTGATACCAGTTATTGGTACATGACCCAACGATATCGTCTCCTCTCATATACCAATTGTTGGGGATACATACCACCTTATACGGATGTAGATGCATATGTGCAATCGACCACCACCATAGAAGCATGTGAAGAAAAGAACAATCAGATATAACGGTGGTCGGTCACCTCTTGTGACCACCGGAGAAGAAAGATCACTAAAAGAAGAATGAGTAAAACTTTCTCTGTTCCATCGCTCTCCTCCTCTCTTCTCTCTCCCTCTCCCCTTTCTCTAGGGATTACATTGTTCTTGTGGTGGTGTGGAGGAATTGCACCCATCGATGGGTGTCCTCGACGTGCTACCTTGCATGATCTTCTATCAGCTGGTGCTAGCAAAATTCTTCGATGCCTCCGATTGATTTCTCCAAGAGACCACTATATCACAGCTTTTGAGGATTGCACAACTTTTGTATCACATCGTTTCATTGGCTTCGAACCTTGCTCTTATATGTTGCATTGTGTCCCTTCGACAATGTTGAACCCGACTTTGATACCAGTTGTTGGGAACGAACAATTAGATACGAATAACCTCTCGTAACTGCTGGAGAAGAAATACCACTAAAAGAAGAACGAGTAGAACTCTCTTCGTTCCCTCGCTCTCTTCCTCTCTTCTCTCTCTCTCTCTCTCCCTCCTTTCTCTTGGGGTTACATTGTTCTTGTGGTGGTGTCAAGGCAATGCCTCCACCCCCTTCTATATATATCCCAATTACAATCCCATAGTCCTATTCCTTTAGGACTATAAATAGAATACAACTCAACTATTATTAGGATTAGGGTTCCAATCCCATTAGGATTCATCATCCAAATATGACCCTAATCCTAACAATCTTCCCCTTGAGTTGAAATCCATCACGATCTCTTCATCTTTTTGGGTCTGCACTGGATCTTCTCGTCATCTGCAAATCTTGTTAGCAAGAACTCACCACCTCTAGGTGACACACCCATCACTGGGTGCCCTCGAAATGTTACTTTGCACGATCTCCAGTTAGTCGTCGCTAACAGTATTCTTTGATGCCTCTAGTCAATTTCTCCAAGAGATCACCATACATAACTTTTGAGGATTGCACATCTGTTGCATAGCATCGTCTCATCGACATCGATCCTCGCTCTGATGCATCACATTGTGTTCCTTCAATAATGTTGAACCCGGTTATGATACTAGTTGTTGGGAACACGACACGGTATCGTCTTCGCTCTGATACTAGTTGAAGGGGAAACGACCCACTATCGCCTCCTCTCAGATACCTGTTGTTGGGATACGACCAACCGGTACGGATACATATGCGCAATCATCCACTACCACAAAAGTACATGAAAGAAAGAACAACGAGATATAATGGTGGTTGATCACCTCTCGTGACCACCGGAATAGAAAGATCACTATAAATTAGAACGAATACAACTCTTTCCATTCCCTTGATCTCTCATCTCTTTCTTCTCTCACCCCCTTTCTCTAGGGGTTACAATTTTCTCGTAATGGTGTGGAGGCAATGCCTCCCACTCCCTTTATATATATCTCAACCACAACCCCATAGTCCTATTCCCTTTAGGACTATAAATAGAATGCATCTCAACTACTATTAGGATTAGGAGTCTAATCCCAATAAGATTTCTAATCCTAATTTGACTCTAATCCTAACAATCTTCCCCTTGAGTTGAATTCTGTCACGATCTCTTCATCATCTTGAGTCTACATTGGGTCATCCTCGTCATCTGCAAGTCTCGTTAGCAGAAACTCACTGCCTCTGGATGATGCACCCGTCGATGGGTGTCCTCGATGTGCCACCTTTCGATCTCTTGCCAACCACTGCTAGAAGAATTCTTCGATTCCTACAATCAATTAATTTCAAGAGACCACCATATCATATCTTCTGAGGATTGGCATCTGTTGCATCGCATCATCTCATCAACGTTGAACCTCTTTTTATCCGTCGCATCGTGTCCCTTCAACAATGTTGAACATGGCTCTCATACCAGTTATTGGGAACTAACAATCGTATACGAATCATCTCTCGCGATCACTGGAGAAGAAAGACCACTAAAAGAAGAATGAGTACAACTCTCTCTGTCCCTCGCTCTCTTCCTCTCTTCTCTCTCCCTCATTTCTCCTTGGTTACATTGTTCTTGTGATGGTGTTGAGGCAATGCCTCCACCCTCTCTATATATATCTCAATTACAACCTCATAGTCTTATTCCCTTTAGGACTATAAACAGAATACAAGTCAACTATTATTAGGATTAGGAGTCTAATCCCATTATGATTCCTCATCCTGATATGACCCTAATCCTAACATGTTCTACACATTATATTACTCTTTGTTGAGCTTTTCTTATCTATCCTAATTTTTATTGAGTCGACCATGGCCTAGAGACTTGGTCTATAGGTTAGGATCATAAATAGTACTTGTAGTCTAATTTATTGGTTTTCATGGTCAATCTGTATCCATGTACGTATATTTAGTTTTTGTTTTGAATTTTCTTTTTGAAGTTTCTTCTTCGGTCATTTTTATGTGCTTTTTAGTGTAAATAAGTAATGCTTATTCTAGGGAGCATATTTATGAGAAATAAAATTATTGTAAAACTACAATTGTTTTGTTAGTGTTTTAGCTTAGTATGCAAGAATAATAAGAATGAAACTTGAATTCATGAATTTGTATATGTATATGCTAATAGATGATTTCCTAAGTGATAAAATGGTGGTGTTGTAATATCATTGAAAAACTCATAAATCAAAACAAAATTGTGCAAATATGCATAAGTGAGTGCATGGGGTTGTGTATTTTACTTAAGCAAGCATAACAACAAACTTGAGGAGGCAACCTGTCAACATAAATGGTGTGTTAGGGTAAATACCAAGGCATATAAGTGAAATACATAATATAAGCATATTTTTTATTTTTTTAGATTATTTTTTTATTATCTTAGGTATAGTAATTAACACATGGATCTTTGATATTTTCATATTTGTATTTTTAGTTTGTTTTGAATTTATAATTTGTATATTACTTTTATATTTTGAAATTTTAACTAATTTTTAAAAATATTTTTGATATTACATAAGTTTTTTTTATTTTAAGTATTTTTATGTTTTTAGTTTATATAAGAGTAATAAAAACAAGATAGTTGCAAATAAAATATTTTTGATCTTTTAACTCTGAAAATGTATCTTTTAAAAAGCTTTATATTTGTAGAACTTTTAAGGTTTTTTTATAAGATAAATACATGTAAAATATTATATGTAAATGAATAAAAATAAGAAATAAATAGCTAATGACAATAGAAAATATAGGTATGATTTATATAGAGGGTGATTTGGAGAACAAAATTTACAGCTACTTTGGTATTTTAAAATATATTGTTTTTAGTGTTTGGTATCTTTATAAGGTTTTTAATTTTTAAGAAGAATATAAGGAACTTTTTAAATATTTTCAGAGTGCTTTAACATCTAGAATATACAAACAACCCTTAATTTTAAAGAATTTATAGATAAAAGATAGATTTTCAGTAATTTTCTAAATATTATTTTCCCTTTTTGTGACTTTTAAATTTTACAAAATAGTAAATATCAATAAGTTTGAAAACCAAAATTATAAGAGATCCCTTATAAATATATGAGCATTATAGAGTAGGATACTATCGAGTTTTATGTTTTTTATTTCAAAGGATTTTCCAAGGAAAAGCTTAAACTAGTTTTCAAAGGAACTCAGAGAAATATTTTCCGAAAATAAGATCAAAATTTGCTCGTTGGGTAGAATTCTACACTAACATAATTCCAACAAGCTAACCCCAAGATGAATTTTGAATTAAAGACTTAAATTTTTCACAAAATAAATTATAGATATTTAAGGCTAAAAAACGAGTCTATTAAGTACAAGCCACCCACATAAACATATCTCAAAATAGTGTAGAATAATCGAGAAGTAAATTGTGCATGGTTTAGGAATAAAAAAGAAAATCAACTTAAGTTTTAATATTGGGGTACTATATGGGAATACTATTTTTTGGTAATTCATATATGGGAATACTTTCTTGCACTAAAAAGTGTGAATGGGTATAGTAGCAAATATTATACCCCTTCAATGCCCAAAGATAGCGAATTTTCACATTGCATGCTAGTATCTCTTCTTCAAAGATCGGAATGATGGTGATGGGCAATGTTTGGATGAATTAGTAACAAGATAGGTGTGGCTCTGCTAACCTCTCATGGATGTGTCCAGGATCTACTTATCTTGCATTTGGGTTCTTTGGATTCGTCTTGTCGAGCTCTCGATGTTTCATTGAGGAGCTCTAGCGAATGGGAGATGGTGGCGAATGGCGATGACTTGTATGTAGTAGAAGTAGAGGGCTCGTTGATGAATACCCATTCATCACTCTTTATCCTTTTTATTTTAGCTACAAAACCTTTGCCAAACACATGTATATGTTTGTAAATTATCAAAAAGCATGCATTGTATAAAATTAAATAATTAGCATGTTTTTGTGCATAAATAAAAGAATAAAGAGACAAAAGAAAAAGAGGGAGATATTTAGAATAAATATTGAGCGACCTAATCCCAAGGGAGGGCTCAGCATGGGCCTGACCACATAAAAACCCAAGTAAAGAGAGATAAGGAAGCTCATGTGTGTAAATATACATGTATATAAATATAAATATTTTCCTCTTAAAAATAAAAATAAAAATGGATTTGTATATATTTGTAAATAGTTGTAAATATTAAATTAAAATAAAAATAAGAAAAATTAAAAAGAAAACAAAAATGCTTTCACCCTTGTACATACACCATGTACATAAAGCCACTTCCTTATTTATTTATCCCTATAAATAAATAAATCAAAATCCCATAAAAATTGCAGATATTCTATATTCCATAATGTAATTAAATAAAATAAAAATCACAAAAACAAAAATAAAATAAAAAGAACAAAAATAAAAATCACAAGAAACATTGTATATAGACCATGTATATATGTGTATATAAGTATTTATTTTACCCTTGTAAATAAATAATAAAAATAAAATTAAAATACCTAAATATTCCAAATTTTATCTTGTAAATAAATAAAATATAAAATTGGAATAAAAATGTAAAAAAATAAATAATTCAAAATCAAAATTAAAAATTTGATATTGTATATATACCTATATATAATACTATATTGTAAATACCTAATTTTTATTTCAAAAAAAATAAATAAAAATCACAAAAAAATAGTTTATAAATAAAAAAATATTTTTCATGTTTTGAGTTTTTTTTTAATTCGGCCACTTGCTATTTTAAATTTCATTTCCAAATCTTTTACACGTGGCCGCATCCCATTGGTCCACGGGGGATGTTGACCCCCCGGTCAACTCCCCCCCCCCCCCCGGACCACAGTCCCGCGGATCTGCACGCCCGACCCGATTTCTCCCATTTATCGCGTCACGATCCGATCACCAATCCTCGAAACCATGGGCTCCGTTTGTTCCCCGATCGATCTAGATCCACGCCCGGGGTGGGTTTTGGGGATCCGCGCTCTGATCACCTCGCCCGATCCTCTCTTAGCCGGACCCCTAACCATATTAAATCCGAGCTCCGCCGCACGATTCGAGCATCTTTGGCTCCGCATTCTCCACCCCAGGACCTCCTTTGCTTTCGCCTGAGTGACAGCAAGCTGAGGGTAGTGTCGCAGCGAGGAGAGGGTGTCCAGACCATTGATCCAGCGACCTAGCGCCGCCGTGCGCCGCCCCTTGCGTGGTGCTCGAGCCTCGGGCATCGATGGCCCTCGAGTCAAGGACCCAGAGCTCCATCGTCTCGTCCCCAGTCGACCTCGACCATCAGGTAACTTAGCTCCTTCTTTATTTCTGTAATTTTCGTTTACCCCCAAATCGCCCCGTTGCCTTCGACCTTCGATTCCGACCACATCCGTACCCCATTCGATCATCGGAACGGACCATCACCTCTGCCTCACTCCTCCGCACATTCTTCGCCCCTTCATCCAACCCAGTTCGCACAGGAACTGGGAGTCGAGCTCCACCGTCGCATCACCGGAGCTCATCCACCACGACGCACCGACCCCCCCCCCCCACTTCGCTCCTAACCGGGTCGAGGCACTTTACCCTCGACCCAGGAGTTTGCTGCGCTATTTTGCAGGTCGAGATGGGCCCATCTGAGGGTCTGAACATTCAGGAGCAGCAGCTCCAGCTCCGCCTTCATCGCCGGAGCGTCTCTGACGTTCCCGACCTCATCGGAGAGGACTACCAGCTGCGGAGCATCGAGGCGCACCCATTCCATATCACAGCAGCCCCCGTGGAGGTCCAGCGCGTCCGTGGTGCTCCGGCGAAGTTCGCCGGAGCTGAGTTCTTCCAGGACCTCCAGGAGACGTCCGATCTTCCTCGACGCTCCAGATTAGATCAGAGCCATCCACGTGAGGAGCAGCAGTACCCATTCGATCATGGGAGGATAGATCTGGATCGTCAGATCAGCGAGGTTTAGCCACAGCACATCCACACCGTCCGATCGTACACGTGGCACCACCTCCACCGTTCAATCTGCATCGAGGGTTCTTCGAGGAGGCGCCATCGATCTAGACCATCCGATCAACCACGTGGAGTCATCCCAGCCCTTGGATTATAATAAGGGGTAATTTGCTCTTAGGCCCCTCCTACTTTGTCATTTACGTTCTAGTCTTGTAAATATTTTTTGCAGTTTATTTTAGTTTGGTTAAATTGTATAGAGGACCTTGTTTTTTGTCGTGTTTGCATTTCTACCCCTGTACATGATGGACACGTGCGTCGACACGTGAGTTTTGGTGAAATTGCATGCTTTACCATGTGTTCTTTGCGTGTTACTGTTTGTATCTTTTAAAATAGGAATGACACTTTGGTCCCTCTAAGCCTGGACCACGTGCCTAGCGCGTGAGTCGTTGGGTATTTTGCATTTAAGGGCCCAAGGTTTTCAGCCGTGTTATATTTTTGCCCTTGCAACTTATTTTATTTGCAACTAGGTCCCTGTGCGTTGTGCCTTGTTGTTTGCAATAAAATACCAAATCAAGTCCAAATTTCGTGAAAATTGGATACGTGGCTTCTGCCATTGTGTAAAATTTTCACTAAAAATTTGGTACATTTTTTAGCTTTTTTATTATTTTTAAAAATTCAAAAACCTTTATTTTTCTTACTGTCTAGTTATAAAAATCACAAGAAAATATTAAAGCTTTATTTTTCTTACTGTCCAGTTATAAAAATCACAAGAAAATATTAAAGCTTTCTCAAAAATTCTAAAAAGTTCATATTTTGTGTGTTTTGCTGTGTTTGATTTTCTGACCAATTTTGGTCATTGTTGGACTTTTAGAAAATATAAAATTGAAAAACTTTGAAACTCTTATAAAAATTCTAATAAATCATAGCAAATCTTAAAAATAATAAACTTTCTTCCTGAATTTTTCTTTTTATTTCTAGTTTCCATGAAAATTACTCCAGGTTCTGTTGAGACATTATACTTTTTTTATCTTAGAAGCTTGGCTGGACAGTAGCATTGTTTTTCAGCCTTCTTCCATTTTTATAAAATTTCCTAAAAATCAGAAAAATATCAAAACTTCACCAAAAACATAAAAAATACAAAAACTCTAAAATATTTTTGTTTGAATTTTTGGATTAATTTTGAGTGTTTAAATAATTAGTCAAAGTTGCTTGTTTCCTTGTTTTCTTATTTTCTTTATTATTTAAAAAATCCAAAAAAATATAAAAAAATTAAAAATCCACCAAAAATCCTTTTTTTATATTTTATTTGTTTCTCGACTACTTTGTAGGCCTCTAGGCCATCACGTGCTCTCCAAGTTCGACCCTGGGTGCTATACCAGGTTAATATCATAGCGAGACCGCTACTCAATTTTTATCATGTTTTGATCTTTATTTGGTGGTCTGATCTTTTTCTTGTTGAGCTCTAAGTCCCGAGTGACTGAGGTCACAACGACCTTAGTTATTCCTTTACCTTGGTTGTTCGGGCGGCTCATCAGAATGGCATCGTTGTCGGGGAGCACAGCTTAGTAGTCCGTTTATTTTTCATTTTATTTTGTTTTTATTTTCGCGGCTTTCCGCGGCTTTTTCTGAGTCCACGGCTTTTCGCGGCTTTTTATTTTTCTTTTATTTTCATTTTTGTTTTATTTTATTTTCTTTTCTTTTATTTTTGTTTTTTCTTGTTTATTTTCTTTTCATTTTTGCACATATATCCATGTTTATTTTATTTGCTTTATCTAGTTTATTTTATCTGGCTTGACACACTTTTCTGTTTTCTTGCAGGCCTGAGGACCGAGGCAGCAACTTTCGAGGAGCCGGCACAACCGCAGTGATCGGAGGCGGCTCCCTTCTGCACGGAGCTGTAGGAGAGCGCTAGTAGACAGCAAAGTACGGGAGTTTAGCTTAGATTTAGAGTAGATTTTATTTACAGCTTATTTGGATATTTGTAATAATACAGGGACAGCAGGACACTGATGACCACGAAGATCCGAGCGACTAAGGTAATCAGGTATCTCTACGATGGTCGTCGCGACCTCGGTCACTCGATCGTGTCGATCAAGAAAATTAAACCACCAAGATAGATAAAATCAATCAAAAATGCGATAGCGGTCTCGCTATTAGATTAACCTGGTATAGCGACCAGGGTCGAACACAAGGAGCACGGGTTGGCCTCTCGGCCTACGAAGTAGTCAAAAAGAGATAAAAGAAAATAAAAGAAATGTTTTTGGTGGTTTTTGAATATTTTAATATTTTAATGGATTTTTAATGTGTTAAGAAAATAAGAAAAGCAAATAAGCACACACTTCAACAATTTATTAAAAGCATTAAAAATCAACCAAAAATTCTAACAAAATAATTTTTATGTGTTTTATAATTTCTAGTGTTTTTGGTGAATTTTTGGAATTTTTCTGATGTTTAATACTTTTCTAAAAATCAAAAAGTGACTAAAACAGTAGATACTGTCCAGCCGAGCTAAAAGGGCCTAGATAAAATATCTAAAGGCCTCAAATTAGCTGGGAGGTAATTTTCCTGTAAAGAGAATAAAACAAGGAAAATTTAGGCACCTATTTTATTGTTTTTGGATTTTTAATTGATTTACTAGAATTTTTAAAAGATTTTGAGTGTTTTTCAATTTTTAGTGGTTTTCAGTAATGAAAAATAGCCAAAATTAGCTAGAAAGTAAAACACAACAAAACAAACAGTAGACAATTTTTTTGTAATTTTTAGACACTATTTAATATTTTTTGTGATTTTTAAAGTTAGACAGTGAAGAAAATAGATGTTTTTGAATTTTTAAAAACATCAAATGAAAACAAAAATGTCCTCAAAAATCCTCGAAAATTTTACACTATGGCAGGAGCCATGTGTCCAATTTTCGTTGGATTTGGAGGTATTTTGCTATTTTATCCAAAAATAAAGAAGGGGCACTGTGCACAGGGACCAAAGTGCAAATACCCGAAAGTCTGGGGGGTCTGGTGCAATTAACCCAAGAAATCACGTGCTATGCGCGTGCCTGGGGCACTCAGGGACCCATATGTAAGAAAAATAAGTTCCAAGGGCTTACTGGTAACAGGTACCAAAAGTCCAGGGACTTATTCGCAAAATACCCAAAAATATCTGCACATGCTCAAATGTATCACGCACAAGGGTATAAATGCAAATAATCTAAAACTTCCATTCAATTGATAACAACCAGAACTACAGGGTAGATAATGTAAAAAGCCCAGAAGAGCACGTATCGATGCACGTGTCAGACTACACACAGGGGCATATCAGTAAATAAATGCAAGCACACGGGTCTCTATGCAAATATCCCAAAACTAACAACTACGCTAAATATTTACAAGACTAAAAGCGAAATAAAATAACAAAGGGGGCCTAAGGTAAATTACCCTTTATTACGCGGACCGCGGGATGGACGCCACGTGTGGGATCGAACAGTGGTGGGCGACTGGGGATCCAACGCTGCGCTCCTCGGCGTGATCCAACGGTGGGGGCGTGGCCACGTGTCTGATCAAGCGGTCGAGGACATCAGTGGCCAAACCCTTCACTGGACCAACGGCTGGGATCGCCTCTCTAAATATCTGGCGGTTCAGGAGCCTCCTGAGATGGACGGTCTGGATCAGAACTGGAGGGCTGAGGCGATCGGACGGCGACGGAGGATGCTGGATGAACTGTTCGCCGGCGAAACTCGCCGGCCTCGGGCATGCGCTAGGATCCTCCTGGAAGCACGCTGAAGGTCGGAGAAGAAGCGTGGGGTGCTTCCGCGTCTGCCGGTAGGCTCCGATGACCCAACCGAGCTCTGGAGAGCTCCGGCGAGGTCGGCGGAGATACGCCTCCTGGCTCGATGTCGAAGGACCTCAGATGGCCCTTACTATACCTGCAAAACAGTCCAGGAGGCTCACGGGTCGAGGGCAAACTGCCTCGACCCGGTTAGGCGGGGTGACGGTGGACGATGGGGCGATATGGACGAGCTCCGGCGAAGGGGGGACGGTGGAGCTCGAATCCCAGCTCCTGTGCGAGCTGGGTTGGATGGAGGTGTGGAGAAGATGCGCGGGAAGGAGGCGATGGTGAATATGGATTCCGATGATCAAGTAGAGCTATGGAATGGTCAGAATCGGCGTAATACGGCGGAGCGGTGATTTGGGTGAAATGAAAAATCCAAGAGAAAGAAGGGTTTAAGGGACTACCTGGGTGGACGAGGAGACTGGGGATGAGCTAAGGAAGCTCTGGGTCTTCGCCTCGAGGAGTGTCTCCCTCCGAGGCTCGGGCTCAAGCTGGTGGCGGAGCAACGGCGGCGAAGCTCGCCGGATCAGTGGTCACGCTCCCTCTCCTCGCTTCAACAGCACCGGACGCGAGCTGTCACTCTCACGAGCACGCTGGAGCTCACAGGGGGTGGAATCGAATGTCCAAAGATGAGATTCGAGGTGACGGAGCTGAGAATATATATCATGGAGGGTCCGGAAAGAGGCGCGCGGGTAGGGCAATCTGGAGCGCGGATCCCAAGGCGAAGGCTCCGGCGAGGGTGACGGATGTGTCGTGGACGGATCTGACCCGGGGTTTAGGTGAGACTCAATCGGGTTTAGGCGCTAGAAATTAGGGAAATCGGGTCGGGCGCCTAAGCCCGTGAGAAGTGGTCCTAGGGGGGTAGTTGACCGGGCGGTCAACAATCCCAGGACCAATAGGGGTCGGCCACATAGACAATATTTGGAAGTGAAATAACAGGTGGCAAACAGCCGAATTAGTGAAAACTTAAAACATGAAATATTTTTATTTTATTTGTTTCTATTTTTTAGTGATTTTTAATTAATTTTTCAAAATAAAAATAAGGTATATACATAATATGTTATATATAGGTATATATACAATATGTAGGATTTTGATTTTTGATTTTTAATTGTTATTTTTGTACAATTTTATTCCCCTTTTATATTTTTTTTATTTTCATTATAAAATAAGGAATAAAAAGAGATTTTTATTTTATTTTAATTATTTATATACATAGGTGAAATAAATACATATATACATTTATATACATGGTATATTTACAATATATTTTTGTGTTTTTAATTTTGTTATTTTTATTTTGTTTTTGTTGTAATAGTTTTTAGTTTATTTATTTACACTATATAATATAGAATATTTACAAAAATTTTAGAAATTAATTTTATTTATTTATAAGGTTAAATAAAGATAAAGGTGGTTCTATGTATAATGTGATCATGTACAAGTTGTGTTTTTGTTTTCTTTTTAATTTTTAAATTTTTGTTTTGATTTTATATTTATAAATATATACAAATATTTACAAGCCTATTTTTGTGAGGAAAATACTTTTATTTTATTTACATATATATTTACACACATGAGCCCCTATCTCCCTCTACTTTGGCTTTTTATGCGGTCAGGCCCATGCTGAGCCCTCCCTTGGGTTAGGTTGCTCAATATTTATTCTAAATATTTCCCTCTTTTTCTTTTTAATCTTTGTTCTTTTATTGCACAAAAACATGCTAATTATAGAATTTTACACAATGCATGCTTTTGGTAATTATTTGTATTTACACATATCTACATGCATTTGCAAAGGTTTTTGTAGCTAAAATATAAGAATAAAGAGTGATGAATGAGTATTCATCACCCCCCTATACTTAACTTTGCTAGTCCCTTAGCAAACACTTATTTGAAAAAGAAGTGAAAAAGAAATAAAGAAAAAGAAAAAGAGAATGTACATGGATCAAAGCTGATTATTAAACTTGCCTTCATTAAATTAAGGTATGGAGCTCGATCAGATCTTTGGATTATTAATTTGTCGGAACCTTATTTGGACTTAAGTTTAAAACTCAACAGCCTCTAAGTTCCACTATTCTATAACCAAGACTCCTCAATGCTTCAGATCAGAACAAGTCATCAATCACAAACCCTGAAGACCACGAATCTTTTCTTGTCCTGTGAATGTGAGGTCTAAGCTCTCCACCTCAGAAATGGCAACTTGACAACCCTCCCCAACAAGGTAACTCTATGACCTCAATCTGGCCACTCTTTCCTCGAGGAGCGGGGTATTCCCTTCTAAGTTCAAGTTCAACCGGCTCAAGAAGAGGAGGAAGAAGAGAATGGGTCAAGGCCAGTGTAGCCAAGTACCCTTGGGAGCTTGACCAGTGTAGCCAAGTCTCCCTGCTGCAAGCTACATCAGGTGGATCATGAAACCAAGCTTTGCTTATTGCACTCTATATACATACTCCAGTGGGATTATCATTTTCTCTCAGACCCACCACTTTTTTGGAGTTATTTTCTTTTTGCACATTTTTTTTCTTTTTTTTTCAAGTGCATCTATACAACATATACATGTGCAGCACATATACAAGGAGTTTTTTCCTCTTGAGCCAGTAGACTATCCCTCTTTTGAAGCTTTATTGCAACCCACAACTCCCGTCGTTAGACCTCATAGTAACCAGACCAGGTTGAGACGCACTTCCTTCACTAAAAGAAGAAGAGAGGTTCTGCCTAGAAGTACTACCCTCATATGCTACCCCAAGTCAAGGAAGACTGCCTCCTCACCATCTCATCCGTAGAGAGCTCGGTGCATAGTGCTAGTGTCCAAGTAAAGCCATAATCTATATGAGTCATGTGTTGTTGTTAAGTGCTCTACTTAGGCTCATTGAGATGACATGTGCTCATAGCCTAGTGGACTCAAATAATTAAGTCACCATGGACCTGAAAAGCCTTAAACCTAAGCCATATAAGGTTCCTTTTAGCAGTTAGGTGGATTAAGATCTTAATCAAGCTCCATTTCTCAATTTGATTCCAGGCTAGTTTAAATGTCAACTCTCATCCAGAAAAACTATATACATATATACAAAAGATGCTATTTACACAAATTTTACAAACATGCAAAATTTTTGAAAAATTTTTGAAATCATGTATGAATGATGCATGAAGTGCAAGTTTTGCAAAAAGATATTTACACAAATTTACACACGATTTTTGCAAACTTTTAATTTTCAAAACATTTTGGAAAAATTTTGTACTATATACATAATTTTGATAAGAAAATATTTACACAAGCTTTACACAAAAGATTTTTGAAATCATTTTTACAAAAATAATTTGTACACTAGCTATTTATGTGCAAATAAAAGAAGTTTATGTACATGAAAAAATTTTAATTTTTGTGATTTTTAGGGTTTTTAGCCATTTTATTTATTAACACACTCACACAAAGTACGAGTTATGGCTAAAGTATATATGGAATATATACACACCCCCCTATACTTAGCTCGAACGATGTCCTCAGAGTCAAGAGCGATGAAGAAGACATAACTCATGCTAGGTATAGGGAAGTGAAAAGAAAGGCTATATACAAAGATGAATGAATGAAATAGAAAAGTCAAGAGTATCTCGGGTCTTCCCCCTATACTTAGGATCAAGCAATCCTAAGTATAGCAGGCTGTATACTAAGGGAAAAACCGAGTGGAGAATGTACAGGGTCTACCCCCCCTATACTTAGGGTGAAATATCCCTAAGTATAGGCAGTAAAAACAGGGGTAGACAGAAACAAAAGAAATACCCAAAGGTCTCACATCCCCCCTATACTTAGGGTAAAGTGCACCCTAAGTATAGCATAATCAAAAGATGAAGAAAGGGATGTGGGACTAAAGAATGTAGTGATATAGACATCTGGATCTATACAAGGCGGAGGAACAGTGAAACTCAGGCGTGAGATGCATTAGATGTGAGTCAAAAGACCACATCTCATGCAAAATGAATCGGGGCAAGATCAACGACCCGCGGCTCATGATCTAGAAATGGCTTGAGCCGCTGGCCGTTCACTCGAAAGGTACTCTCAGAAGACAACTCGGATATATCAATGCTACTGTTGTCGTGTACCTTTCTGACCAAGTAGGGTCCCTTCCATTTGCTCTGTAGCTTCCCTGGAAACAAACGAAGCCTCGCATCAAATAGCCATACTCTCTGTCCAATCTCAAAATGCTTGTGGCTGATATGAGAATCATGCCACTCCTTCACTCTCTCCTTATACTGTAGGCTGTTTGAGAAAGAAGTATCTCTAAGCTCTTCCAGGGCGGCTAACTCTGCCCTCCTCTGGTCTCCCATACCATCTGGATCCATGAGTATATCAGTAACTGCCCAAAGTGACTTGTGCCTCAGCTCAACAGGTAAATGGCACGGCTTGCCATATACGAGGCGAAAGGGAGATGTGCCCAATGGAGTCTTGAAAGACGTCCTATATGCCCACAAGACCGAGTCCAAAAGCTGTGACCAATCCTTTCGGTTAGGGCGGACGACTTTCTGCAATATAGTCTTGATCTCCCTATTCGATACCTCGGCTAGACCATTCGTCTGTGGATGGTAAGGTGTAGCAACACAATGGTCTATACCGAACTCGCTAACAAGGGCCTTCACCTGGTCGTTGATGAAATGAGACCCCCCATCAGAAATCAGAACTCGTGGAACCCCGAACCGCGTGATGATGTGCTTCCTCAAAAATCTGCAAACTGTCCTCGTATCAGCGGCTCGGGCGGGGATGGCCTCAACCCAACGACTAACATAATCCACGGCCAACAGAATGTACTCAAATCCCTGACTCTTAGGGAATGGACCCATGAAATCGATGCCCCATGCGTCAAAAACCTCACAGAAGTGAATGGGCTGCATCGGCATCATATCACGCTGTCCACAAGTGCCTATCCTCTGACAGTCAGTACACCTCTTCACGAACTCATCTGAGTCCTTGAAGAGGGTAGGCCACCACAAGCCGGATTGGAGCACTTTCTGTGCCGTTCTCCTCCCAGAATGATGTCCTCCTGCCTTAAGCTTGTGGCAGTAAGTGAGGACGCTATCGTGTTCCTCCTGAGTAATACACCGACGCCAGACGCTATCCCCTCCTTCGTGGTAAAGGATGGGATTCTCCCAGTGGTAGGACTTAGCCTTCGCAAGGAAGGTCTCAAGCCTCTGCCTGGGCCAATCTTGTGGGACTTTCCCAGCAACGAGAAAGTTCACAATATCGGCATACCACGGGAGTGAGGCGATAGCAAGGATCGCCTCATCTGGGAAGGTATCTCGAATGGGATCAATCTGCTCAGACTCCTCAGGCTGCTCTAAACGGGAGAGATGATCTGCCACCACATTCTTGACTCCAGGCTTATCCTTAATCTCAATGCCGAACTCCTGGAGTAGAAGGATCCATCTAGTGAGTCTGGCCTTGGCATCCTTCTTTGCCATGAGGTACCTTATGGCAGTGTGATCTGTGTACAAAGTCACTCTAGATCCAATGATATAAGATCGAAACTTATCTAGGGCAAACACTACGGCTAGCATCTCCTTCTCTGTGACCGTGTAATTCCGCTGGGCGGAATCCAATGTGCGGCTAGCGTAGTGAATAGCAAAGGGGACTCCATCCCTCCTCTGTCCCAGCACTGCCCCTACGGCAAAATTGGAGGCATCCGTCATGATCTCGAATGGGAGAGACCAATCAGGCGGCTGGAGGACAGGAGCCTCAATAACACACTGCTGGAGAGTCGCAAAGGACGAAAGACACTTGTCATCGACAAGGAACTCGGTGTCTTTCGTCAAGAGGTCAGTCAACGGCCGGGAAATCCAGTTGAAATCCTGAATAAATCTCCTATAAAATCCAACGTGCCCCAGGAATGACCGTAGTTGCCTCAAATTGGACGGCGGTGCGAGTTTTCTAATGACATCCACCTTGGCCGGATCAACCTCCATACCCCTGTTGGAGATGATATGGCCAAGCACCGTCCCTTGAGTCACCATGAAGTGACTCTTCTCCCAAGATAGAACCAAATGGTACTCAATACATCGCTGGAGTACTCGATCTAGGCAGTCAAGACAAGAGTCGAATCCATCGCCGTAGACCGAGAAATCATCCATGAAGACCTCCAAACACTCCCCTACCATGTCCGAAAAGATCGACAGCATGCACCTCTGAAAAGTCGCAGGGGCATTGCATAGCCCAAATGGCATGCATCGAAAGGCATATGTACCAAAGGGACAGGTAAAGGTGGTCTTCTCCTGATCCTCAGGAGCGATGGCCACCTGGTTGTAGCCTGAGTACCCATCCAGGAAGCAATAATGGATCTTCCCTGCCAGTCTCTCAATGATCTGGTCAATAAAAGGCAGGGGGAAATGGTCCTTCTTGGTGGCCTGGTTGAGTCTCCTGTAGTCAACACAGACCCTCCAAGAGGTGGGTACTCATGTAGCAATCTCCTCTCCCGACTCACTGATCACAGTCGTGATGCCCGTCTTCTTGGGCACCACATGCAAGGGGCTAACCCACTTGGAGTCGGAAATGGGATAAATAAAATCTGCACTCCACCATTTTGATATTTCCTTCATCACGACCTCTCTCAGGTTGGGGTTCAGTCGCCGCTGGAACTCACGCGACGGCTTCGCTCCCTCCTCAAGATAGATATGGTGGGAGCACACTGATGGACTAATCCCATGGAGATCTGCTACGCTCCATCCGATTGCCTTGCGGTTCTTTTCAAGAACCCCCATCAAACGGGATTCCTGCTCTCCAGTCAGATCGGCGGAGATGATGACTGGGTACATCTCAGGCTCGCCCGCAAGGAACCGATACTTCAGCGAAGTAGGGAGCGGCTTCAGCTCTGGACAGCTGGGCGCTGGCAAATCTGGCCTCGGAAGAAGATGTGTCAATGCTGCTAAATCTGCCAAATCTGCCTGGGAGAAAGAAAGCGGACTCTCGCAAACTGGGTCTGGAAAAGGCTGCTCGATTGTGCTGTCTCTGATCTGCTCTGCCTCTACCTCCTCCTCATCTGTAGGCTCAGGTGGACTCAGGCCTGGCATCTGGTCATCACAATCTGCCCAATCAGACTCTAAATCCGAGGGATCTGCATCAAATAAGGTGGCATTAGTACCACCATCACACAAGGTGGCCTCAGCACCACCATCACTAAAAGCTGTGTCGCGGTCAAGAACCGGCTCTGCTGCCTCTGTAGTATCCTGGACCAGGGCTTTGCTCTCCAAGCTCTCCTCTGCTGTCATCTCTGCCTCAGTGGTGTCTGGAAATGAGAGGATGGCATGTGCTGAAGGGTCTGCCCATGCTGCCTCATCATCTGTGATCATAAAATCACAGTCCTGGTGGATGTCTAGCCCGGCCTCTGTCAGCTGCTCTGTATCTATGCTGGTCTCTGAGCATGCTCTCTCTCTGGCTCTGTAGTCCTCGATCGTCTCTATTTGTACACTTTCGCCCTCGACGCGAAAGTATACCTTCCCGCTATCATGATCAGTCACCGCCTTGGCTGTGGCCAAGAACGGACGACCAAGGATGATGGGGGTATCGGCCACTGAATCAGGGATCTCCATGTCCAACACTACGAAGTCCATGGGGAATTGCAGGCCCTGAATAGTGACGATAACGTCTCGCAACAACCCCTTCGGCCTCTTGACAGATCGATCAGCAAACTGAAGGACTGTCCTGCTCTGTCGAAGAGTGCCCGACTCGAAGCGGTCGAGGAGGGCTGCCGGAAGGAGGTTGATAGACGGTCTGCTATCCAATAGAGTACGGTCGAACCTCTGCTCACTAATCTGACATCTGACATACGGGGCTCCTGAATCTGGCCTCTTGGCCGGCAGACGGTTCTGGATCGTGAAGCACGTGGCTTTCGTCAGCACATGTATCTCTGAATGATGGTTCCTCCTCCTCCTCCTGACTGTGGTCCTATCTCTCAAAGATCGCTGAAGAAGGGGGATGTGCTGCAAAGCCTCCTGAAGGGTCAGTTGTATGTGAAATCTATCGATCATGCTCTGGCAAAACTCCTCCTGCTCTCTCTTTTTTGGGTCTTTTTCTCTTTTCTTCCCCTTCCCCATCTGAAGGGCTCTAGGGAAGGGGATCACAGGGTCCTTCGCAGATGAAGGACTAGGAAAAGGCCTAGACGGCTCGACGGCCGGATCCGCACATACATCAATCACTACAGTGGGACCAGAAGAAACTAAACCTTTTCCTTTATTCAAAATAGTGTTCTGAGATACATCAGCATGAGGAAAAACAACATCTCTCTCTACAAAGACACCGGTGGTCTCAGTACCACCACAGGCTGGCTCTGCTGCTGGATGTCTCGCGGCCTCAGTACCGCGGGCTGGCTCGGCTACTCTGGTGGCATCAGCACCACCTCCTCGAACTGATGAAGCGGCGGCCTCAGTACCGCCGGTGGAATCAGCATCCTTGGTGGCATCAGTACCACCATCATCATCGTGTGCGGCCTCAGTACCGCTCTCCTCCTCCTCATCTGGCGCCCTGGGTGGATCCTCGAGTCGTCGCTCAGATGAGGCGCCGCCTGCTGGTGCTCTACCGCTCCTAAGTGTAACAAAATCAGCATCAAATAGATCTGAAGACATATCATCAAATGGATCACTAGGAGTGGCATACTCAGTGGAAACTACCTGCTCAGACTTCCTCTTGAGGCTATTGGGATTCGGCTCTATCTGTGCAGGAATGGCGGCCTTCCCTCTCATCAGGTCCCGCATCTCCTGGCGGAACTCGTCCATATCCCGTCGAAAAGTAGCATGTTGATCCGTGAGGAGGCGAGCTATGTCATCCAAGGCAGGGCTCTCCTGGGAGCCTGACGGGTAGCCTCTTTGGTGCTGAGGCTGCTGGAACTGGTGCTGCTGGTGCTGAGAGGGATAGGAGGTAGGATGTTGCTGTTGGTGTGGCTGGTGAGCCTGTTGCTCACGTCTCCAAGACTGTCCCTGCTGCTGATAGGGACGAGGAACGAAGGACGACTGCTGGTATGGCTGGTGGGCTGGGGGCTGCTGCTGCTGGTGATCCCTCTGCTGGCTATACTGCCCTCCCTGACCGGATGACTGCTGCTGGGGCTGGGTACCTCCACTCCCCCACCTGAATCCGGGATGGTCTCGTCGGATCCCAGGCTGGGGACGGTCATACCAAATCCCATTGACATCCATCAACGGCTCTGCGTCGTAATGGGCTGGCGGGAGTACTGCCAGAGGCTGATCCGGCTGGTATACCACCATCTGCAAGTCTGGAGATGGTGGGGACTGGTAAGAGGGCTGCTGCTGCTGGTACGGCTCCGCCTGTACAAGGTGAACCTATCTAGGCTGTTGAAAGGAGCTGGAGCGCTGGGACGAGCTGCTGCTGCCGCCGGTATCGCCTCGCGACTGAAGACGGGGCTGGGAAGCCGTCTGTGCCTCCTGGAGACACATGAGCTGGGTCTTCATGTCGCTCAGAGTCTGTGCCATCTGCTCCATCTGAGTAATGCCCTGGCACTGCTTCTTCTCGATCAGCTCCATGCGATCCAACTTCTCGCTGATGATACCCATATCCGCAGCGGACGACTCTGCCTGTGCTGCTGCAACTACGGATGAACTGGATGGACCGGCATCGACCCGTGCTATCCTCTGGTACTGCACGGGTCCTGGCTGTTGCTGGGGTCTGCCCTGTGTATACAACCAGGTCTGGGACATCACCATATAGTTCTCAGCCATCTCGAAGATGGCCCAGACCTGGTCGTGATCCTTGGCGAAATAGGACCCGCCACAAGAAGCGTTCACCAAGCCCTGGAGCTCTGGTGTCAGCCCGCTGAAGAAGCTTTGTACAAGGTTCGGCTTCGAGATATCATGGTGCGGGCATCGATCTGTGAGCTCACGGAACCTCTCCCATGCCTCATGGAATTGCTCGTTGGGGAGCATGGAGAAGTTGCTGATCAGGGCCCTCGCTGCATTGGTCCGCCCGAGTGGATAGTACTTGTTCAAGTACTCGGTGTGGAGCTGCTCCTAGGTGTAAACAAACTTCCCCAAATGCTTCAGCCAGGTGGCTGCTCTGTCTGCTAGGGAGAAGGGGAAGGCGATCATCCGAATCGTATCCTGGTCCACATGGCGGTCGTGGACAGTACTGCAGATCATCAAGAACTCCTGGAGGTGGAGATGGGGCCCTCGGTGGCAAGTCCGTGAAAACGGGGAAGCATCTGCAGGGTGTTCGGGGGGAACTTAAAGTCCCCCACGATAGCCGGTACCACTACCCAATGATGCATCAATGTAGATCCGGGATTGTACAACTCCCGCATCGGTCTCGGTGGTCCTCCTGCCGCGGCGGCTGCCGCTGCGGCGGCGGCTGCTGCTGCGGCTGCTGCGGCTCGTGCCTCTGTATCTGGTCCGTCCTCAGGCTCGCTCTGATCTCTCTCTGCTCTGAGTCGCTCCAACTCTCTCCTCATCTCAATCATGAAAGCTCCCTGATCCCTCAGCTGCTGCTGTACTGTCTCTAACGAGGCAATCAGGGTGGAGTTGATCGCTCCCTGGTCCATCACGATGTGCTCTGTCCTGGAGCGGTCCTCTGAACTACCGGCCATGACGTCTGCAAAATCAAATGAGCCATACTCAGGTGCTGTCAAATCTGCTATTCTCTCCTCTGGCTCATATCTCTCAGAACCGAAAGAAAGGGGGTCGAGGGGGAACAGGGCGGAGTCATACTCGGGCTCGAAGAACTGGTCTCGGCTCTCGCGGGCCAACCTAGATGATTGGGTAGACGTGCCCGAAAGCGGTGCAGCCAGAGGCTGCCTAAGAGAGCGTCTACCCATCATCGTGATCTGGTCGAGTAGGGCGGATGAGATCTGGAAAAACTATGATCAAAATGCAAACCCCCGGTTCACCAACGCAACGCGAGCTGAAGACCGTAAAAGCTCGGTCAAATTATCTTGTCAATTTTTATTAGGTGAACACACAAGATATCAGAGCGCTTATGTGACCTGTTAGGATACCCGATACTATCCCAACCGACTGGCCCGCACGGAAGAGTTGGTAGTCAGCTGGAAATAGCACCGGAGGGCTCTACCTAGGATGCGGGTCACTCACTCGCGCAATCAAACCAAACAAGGAGGGGGTTGTTCTCCCCAAGACAAATTTTTAAGGTGAGCGTCTTTTAGGGTCAATAGTGTTAGCCAGTTCCAATTTTATGGTTTTTCTTTTTAATATTTTTCAAATAAAAACAAACGCCTAACGAATTTTTCGGTTCTCCTGATTATTAGGTCCAAAACAGGGGGAGAAGACGAAAAAGCCGATGCACGATAAATCAATGATGCATGCAAAGTCAGAAAGGCGTACCTGTCTCCAGCACTCTACATGCAATATGATCCGCGCATAAATATAAAGACAGAAAATAAACTACCTAAATGATGCAGCGATGAAAACCGAGTCCTAGATAAGCAAGTTCTACTCGCAGAACCGTCTAACTGGTCACCGTCCTACAGGCCAAAGGTCCGGTCTTGGTCTACCCCTCCTCTGCCCGACAAATCGGGGGTAGGAGAAAGCGCTTTGTGGGGTAGACTACGGCACGTAAGCCATGAAGAAAAATGAGTCAGTTATTTTTATTAATTGATTATTAGTAGGTCCAATTAAGCGAACTATAGGAGCAGGCAGATAATTAAGTGTGGGGACCCTACTTTAATTACGGCACAAGCAAGTATAAAATCCTAAATCTAGGGGCTCGATCAAAAACCGCGTAAACACCGGAAAAGGCAGTAAAAAAGAAAAGAAAACAAAGCCGCGATAAAACCGCGAAAACACCTAAGGGTCCCCCGAGCACTCCGGTGCTCGGCGAAACAGACCCGCTAAATCAACCAAGTCCAAAGTCCAGTCTCTGAGTACCTGTATTATTACAATAATAGTCAAATAAAAATAAAATTAAAACCTCTCCTACTCAACTCTCTCTCCTCGCTCTCTCCTACGGCTCCGTAAAGAAGGGAGCCGCCTCCAAGTCCTGTGGTTGCGTCGGCTCCTCGAAAGTCGCCTCCGCGGTCCTCGGGCCCTCGCAAGAAACAGAGACAAGTGGTCAGACCAAAATAATCAAATAATAAGGAAAATAAATGCAAATGAAAATGAGGGTATATATGCAAAAATGCAAAATAAACAAACACTCAAAATAAAACAAAAATAAAAACAAACGAAAAGAAAATAAAGCAAAATAAACAAAAATAAAATATAGACAAAAGCCACGAAAAAGCCGCGAGCTCTGAAAGAGCCGCGAAAAGCCGCGAAAACAAAAACGAAAAATAAAAACTACTAAGCCGTGCTCCCCGGCAACGACGCCATTCTGAAGACCACGAAGATCTGAGCAACTAAGGTAATCAGGTATCTCTACGATGGTCGTCGCGACCTCGGTCACTCGATCGTGTCGATCAAGAAAATTAGACCACCAAGATAGATAAAATCAATCAAAAATGCGACAGCGGTCTCGCTATTAGATTAACCTGGTATAGCGACCAGGGTCGAACACAAGGAGCACGGGTTGGCCTCTCGGCCTACGAAGTAGTCAAAAAGAGATAAAAGAAAATAAAAGAAATGTTTTTGGTGGTTTTTGAATATTTTAATATTTTTATGGATTTTTAATGTGTTAAGAAAATAAGAAAAGCAAATAAGCACACACTTCAATAATTTATTAAAAGCATTAAAAATCAACCAAAAATTCTAACAAAAATGTTTTTATGTGTTTTATAATTTCAAGTGTTTTTGGTGAATTTTTGGAATTTTTCTGATGTTTATTTACTTTTCTAAAAATCAAAAAGTGACTAAAACAGTAGGTACTGTCCAGCCGAGCTAAAAGGGCCTAGATAAAATATCTAAAGGCCCAAATTAGCTGGGAGGTAATTTCCTGTAAAGAGAATAAAAGAAGGAAAATTTAGGCACCTATTTTATTGTTTTTGGATTTTTAATTGATTTACTAGAATTTTTATAAGATTTTGGAGTGTTTTTCAATTTTCAGTGGTTTTTAGTAATGAAAAATAGCCAAAATTGGCTAGAAAACAAAACATAACAAAACAAATTGTAGACAATTTTTTGTAATTTTTAGACACTATTTAATATTTTTTTGTGATTTTTAAAGTTAGACAGTGAAGAAAATAGATGTTTTTGAATTTTAAAAATATCAAATGAAAACAAAAATGTCCTCAAAAATCCTCGAAAATTTACACTATGGCAGGAGCCATGTATCAATTTTCGTTGGATTTGGAGGTATTTTGCTATTTTATCCAAAAATAAAGAAGGGGCACTGTGCATAGGGACCAAAGTGCAAATACCCGAAAGTCTGGGGGGTCTGGTGAAATTAACCCAGGAAGTCACGTGTTATGTGCGTGCCTGGGGCACTCAGGGACCCATATGTAAGAAAAATAAGTTCCAAGGGCTTATTGGTAACAGGTACCAAAAGTCCAGGGACCTATTCGCAAAATACCCAAAAATATCCGCACATGCTCAAATGTATCACGCACAGGGGTATAAATGCAAATAATCTAAAACTTACATTCAATTGATAACAACCAGAACCTACAGGGTAGATAATGTAAAAAAGCCCAAGAAGAGCACGTGTCGATGCACGTGTCAGACCACACACAGGGGCATATCAGTAAATAAATGCAAGCACACGGGTCTCTATGCAAAATATCAACTAAACAACTACGCTAAATATTTACAAGACTAAAAGCGAAATAAAATAACAAAGGGGGCCTAAGGGTAAATTACCCTTTATTACGCGGACCGCAGGATGGACGCCACGTGTGGGATCGAACGGTGGTGGGCGACTGGGGATCCAACGCTGCGCTCCTCGGCGTGATCCAACGGCGGGGGCGTGGCCACGTGTCTGATCAAGCGGTCGAGGATGTCAGTGGCCAAACCCTTCGCTGGACCAACGGCTGGGATCGCCTCTCCAAAGATCTGGCGGTTCAGGAGCCTCCTGAGATGGACGGTCTGGATCAGAACTGGAGGGCTGAGGCGATCAGACGGCGACGGAGGATGCTGGATGAACTGTTCGCCGGCGAAACTCGCCGGCCTCGGGCATGCGCTAGGATCCTCCTGGAAGCACGCTGAAGGTCGGAGAAGAAGCGTGGGGTGCTTCCGCGTCTGCCGGTAGGCTCCGATGACCCAACCGAGCTCTGGAGAGCTCCAGCGAGGTCGGCGGAGATACGCCTCCTGGCTCGATGTTGAAGGACCTCAGATGGCCCTTACTATACCTGCAAAACAGTCTAGGAGGCTCGCGGGTCGAGGGCAAACTGCCTTGACCCGGTTAGGCGGGGTGACGGGGACGATGGGGCGATATGGACGAGCTCCGGCGAAGGGGGACGGTGGAGCTCGAATCCCAGCTCCTGTGCGAGCTGGGTTGGATGGAGGTGTGGAGAAGATGCGCGGGAAGGAGGCGATGGTGAATATGGATTCCGATGATCGAGTAGAGCTATGGAATGGTCGGAATCGGCGTAATACGGCGGAGCGGCGATTTGGGCGAAATGATAAATCCAGGAGAAAGAAGGGTTTAAGGGACTACCTGGGTGGACGAGGAGACTGGGGATGAGCTAAGGAAGCTCTGGGTCTTCGCCTCGAGGAGCGTCTCCCTCCGAGGCTCGGGCTCCAGCTGGTGGCGGAGCAACGGCGGCGAAGCTCGCCGGATCAGTGGTCACGCTCCCTCTCCTCGCCTTCAACAGCACCGGACGTGAGCTGTCACTCTCACGAGCACGCTGGAGCTCACAGGAGGTGGAATCGAATGGCCAAAGATGAGATTCGAGGTGTCGGAGCTGAGAATATATATCATGGAGGGTCCGGAAAGAGGCGCGCGGGTAGGGCAATCTGGAGCGCGGATCCCAAGGCGAAGGCTCCGGCGAGGGTGACGGATGTGTCGTGGACGGATCTGACCCGGGTTTTAGGTGAGAATCAATCGGGTTTAGGCGCTAGAAATTAGGGAAATCGGGTCGGGCGCCTAAGCCCGTGAGAAGTGGTCCTGGGGGGGGTAGTTGACCAGGCGGTCAACAATCCAGGACCAATAGGGGGTCGACCACGTGGACAATATTTGGAAGTGAAATAACAGGTGGCAAACGGCCGAATTAGTGAAAACCTAAAACATGAAATATTTTTATTTTATTTTTTTCTATTTTTTAGTGATTTTTAATTAATTTTTCAAAATAAAAATAAGGTATATACATAATATGTTATATAGAGGTATATATACAATATGTAGGATTTTGATTTTTGATTTTTAATTGTTATTTTTGTACAATTTTATTCCCCTTTTATATTTTATTTATTTTCATTATAAAATAAGGAATAAAAAGAGATTTTTATTTTATTTTAATTATTTATATACATAGGTGAAATAAATACATATATACATTTATATACATGGTATATTTACAATATATTTTTGTGTTTTTAATTTTGTTATTTTTATTTTGTTTTTGTTTTAATTGTTTTTATTTTATTTATTTACACTATATAATATAGAATATTTACAAAAATTTTAGAAATTAATTTTATTTATTTATAAGGTTAAATAAAGATAAAGGTGGTTCTATGTATAATGTGATCATGTACAAGTTGTGTTTTTGTTTTCTTTTTAATTTTTAAATTTTTGTTTTGATTTTATATTTATAAATATATACAAATATTTACAAGCCTATTTTTGTGAGGAAAATACTTTTATTTTATTTACATATATATTTACACACATGAGCCCCTATCTCCCTCTACTTTGGCTTTTTATGCGGTCAGGCCCATGCTGAGCCCTCCCTTGGGTTAGGTTGCTCAATATTTATTCTAAATATTTCCCTCTTTTTCTTTTTAATCTTTATTCTTTTATTTTTGCCACAAAAACATGCTAATTATAGAATTTACACAATGCATGCTTTTGGTAATTATTTGTATTTACACATATCTACATGCATTTGCAAAGGTTTTTGTAGCTAAAATATAAGAATAAAGAGTGATGAATGAGTATTCATCAGACACTCTCTCAGACTTAGATACTCTCGGGGTCTTTTCGCCGAGCACCGGTGTGCTCGGGGACCCCTTAGTTTCTTCGCGGCTTTTTCACGGTTTTCCCTACTACCTTTTCCGGTTTTTCACGGTTTTTCGAGCCCCCTTGCCTTAGGATTTTCTACTTGATTGTGACGTAATTAGTAGGATCCAAGCACCCCAATATATTTGCATGCACCTATAGTTTGGTAATTGGACCTATAATAAAAAGATTAATAAAATAGTTGATTACTACCTTCGAGCCTATGTGCCGCAGCACACCCTGCCAAGCGCTGCTCCTAAACCCGATTTGTCAGGAGGAGGAGGGGTGGACCGAGACCGGACCCTTTGGATCGGAGGCTGGTGGTCAACTAGCTGTTCTTTCGAGTAGAAATTGTTGTTTAGGGACTCGGTTTACCGCCTGCACCATTCAGGTAGATTTTTTTCTGTCTTTCAATTCTGCACGGATCATTTTGCATGTAGACTGCTGGAGTCAGGTACGCATTTCTTACTCTGCATGCATCATTGATTTCATCGCGCATCGGCTTTTTCGACTTCTCCCCCAGATTTTTGGACTTAATAACCAGGAGATCCGAAAAATTCGTTAGGCGATTTGTTTGATTATTGAAAAATACCTAAAAAGAAAAACAATAAAATTTAGGACTGCTAACTCTATCGACCCTAAAAGACACCTCACCTAAAAACTTGTCTTGGGGAGAGCAACCCCCTCCTTGTTTGGTTTGCTTGCGTGAGAGAGTGACCCGCACACTAGGTGGAGCCCTCCGATATTTTTCTCGACTGATTACCGGCTCTTTCTGTATGGGACAGTCGGTTGAGAAAATATCGGGTTACCCAATAGGTCATGTAATCCCTCTGCTATCCTGACTGATCACCAAATAAAATTGACAAGATAAATTGACCGAGCCTTTACGGTCTTCAGCTCGCGTTGCGTTGGTGAATAGGGGGTTTGCTTGTGATCATAGTTGTTACCAGATCTCATCCGCACAACTCGCCAGATCAAGATGATGGGCAGACGGTCTCTTAGGCAGCCCCTGGCCGCACCGCTTTCCAGCACGTATGCCTGCTCATCTAGGATGGTTTGCGAGAGCCGAGACCCGCTCTCCGAACCCGAGTTCGACTCCACCCAGTTCCCCCTCGATCCCCCTTCTTCTGAGTCCGAGATACCAGTGCCATAGGAGAGACCGTCAGATGATTTATCGTCACCTGAGTTTGGATGCTTTGATTTTGCAGAGACTATGGCCGGCAGCAGTGACGACCGCACCAGAGGTCCCCAGCACGATCAGACTTTCATTATGGACCAGGGTGAGATCAACTCCACCCTGATCGCCTCCCTCGAGATAGTTCAGCAGCAGTTGAGGGATCAGGGAGCATTCATGTTGGACATGAGGCGTGAGATGGAGCAGTTGAGAGCCGCTCGCGACCAGCGCGAGCCCCAGGATGGGCCGAGGATACCCAACGATGCGGCAGCAGCCGCAGCAGCAGCAGAGGCACCGAGACCGATGCGGGAGTTACACAACCCCGGGTCGACCTTGATGCACCATTGGGTTGTACTTCCAGCTATCGTGGGGGACTTCAAGTTCCCCCCGAACACTTTGCAGCTTCTCCCCCAGTTCCATGGGCTCGCCACAGAGAAGCCCCATCTCCACCTGCAGGAGTTCTTGATGATCTGCAGCACAGTCCACGACCGTCAGGTGGACAAGGATACCATACGGATGATTGCCTTCCCCTTCTCCTTAGCAGACAGAGCAACCACCTGGCTGAAGCACTTGAGGAAGTTTGTTTACACCTGGGAGCAGCTCCACACCGAGTACTTGCACAAGTACTATCCACTCGGGCGGACGAACGCCGCTAGAGCCCTGATCAGCAACTTCTCTATGCTCCCTAACGAGCAATTTCACGAGGCATGGGAGAGGTTCAGAGAGTTGACTGACAGATGCCCGCACCATGACATTTCGAAGTCGAACCTTGTTCAGAGCTTTTTCAGCGGGCTGACACCAGAGCTTCAGGGCTTGGTGAACGCTTCTTGTGGCGGGTCCTATTTCGCCAAGGATCACGATCAGGTCTGGGCCATCTATGAGGAGATGGCCGAGAACTACATGGTGATGTCCCAGACCAGATTGTACACACAGGGACGCCAGCAGCCACAGACCGTGCAGTACCAGAGGATAGCACGGGTCGATGCCGGTCCTTCCAGTTCGTCCGGATTCCTTTGGGCGACCGGAGGTGCCCAGCCCCAGCAGCAGCCGTCAGGACAGGGTGGCCAGTACAGCCATCAAAGGGATCACCAGCAGCAGCAGCCCCCAGCATACACTCAGCAGCAGCAGCAGTCACAATCGTATGGTCCTCGTCCCTATCAGCAGGGACAGTCTTGGAGGCGTGATCAGCCTCATCAGTAGCAGCATCATCCACAGGCTTTCCCCTCTCACCCACAGCAGCAGCAGCAGCCTCACTTCCAGAGAGGCTACCCGTCAGGTTCTCATGGGCCATCCTATGAGAAACCCGCCTTGGATGACATAGCCTGCCTTCTCACCGATCAACAGGCTACATTCCGACGGGAGATGGATGAGTTCCGCCAGGAGATGCGGGACATAGTGAGAGGGAAGGCCGCCATCCCTGCCCAGATAGAGCCCAATCCGAACAACCTCAAGAGGAAGTCTGAGCAGGTAGTTTGCACTGAGTATGCCACTCCTAGTGATACATTTGGAGATATGTCTGCATATTTGTTTGATACTGATTTTGTCACACTTAGGAGCGGTAGGATGCCAGCAGGCGGCGACTCGTCTGAGCGACACCCCGAGGATACTTCGAGAGCGCCAGGCGAGGAGGAGAGCGGTACTGAGGCCGCTAGAGATGATGACGGTGGTACTGATGCCACCACGGATGCTGATCCCACCGACGGTACTGAGGCCGCTGTTTCACCAGTTGGAGGAGTTAGTACTAAGGCCACCCATGTTGCCGAGCCAGAGCGCGGTACTGAGGCCGCGAGTCTTCCAGCCGAGGGTGGTGCTGATGCCACCAGTTCTTCTGAGAGTCATGTAGTTTTTCCTTTTGCTGATGTATCTCGGAACACTTCTGGAAATAAAGGAAAGGGTTTGTTTTCTTTTGGTCCCACTGTGGTGCATGATGTATGTGTGGATACTGTCGTCGAGCAGCTCAGACCCGTTCCTAGTCCTTCATCTGAGAAGGACCCTGTGATCCCCTTCCCTAGAGCTCTTCAGATGGGGAAGGGGAAGAAAATTGAAAATCCAAAAAAGAGACAGCAGGAAGAGTTCAGCCAGCAGATGATAGATCGTTTTCACATTCAGCTGACTCTTCAGGAGGCTTTGCAGCACATCCCTCTACTCCAGCGTTCACTCAGAGACAAGACTACAGTTAGGAGGAAGAGGAGGAACCACCATTCAGACATCCATGTGCTGACCAGAGCCACTTGTTTCGCGATCCAGAACCGTCTGCCGGCCAAGAGGCCAGATTCCGGAGCCCTGTAGGTCAGATGCCATATCAGTGAGCAGAGGTTCGACCGTACTCTATTAGACAGCGGATCGTCGATCAACCTACTTCCGGCAGCCCTTCTCGACCGCTTCAAGTTGGGCACTCTTCGACAGAGCAGGACAGTCCTTCAGTTTGCTAATCGATCTTTCAAGAGGTCGAAGGGGTTGCTTAGAGATGTTGTCGTCACTATTCAGGGCCTGCAATTCCCCGTGGACTTCGTAGTGTTGGACATGGAGATCCCTGATTCAGTGACCGATACCCCCATCATTCTCGGTCGCCCGTTCTTGGCCACAGCCAAGGCAGTGACCGACCATGATAGCGGGAAGGTATACTTTTGCGTCGAGGGCGAAAGTGTACAAATAGAGACGGTCGAGGACAGCAGAGCCAGAGACAGAGCATGCTCAGAGACTACTTCCGATACAGAGCAGATGACAGATGCCGGGCCAGACATCCACCAGGACTACGACTTTGTGATTACTGATGACGAGGCAGTATGGGCAGATCCAGATGCACAGGCCATCCTCTCACCTTCTGAGTTCGTTGATGCAAAGATGCCACCAGAGGAGAGCTTGGAGAGCACATTCCTGGTCCAGGATACTTTTGAGGCAGCAGAGCCGGTTCTTGACTGCAATACAGATTTAATTTGTGATGATGGTGGTACTAAGGCTACCAATGATGATACAGATCCCTCGGAGTCAGATTTTAACTAGGCAGAGTTTGATGATTACATACCAGATCTGACTTCCACTGAGCCTGCAGATAGGGAGGAGGTAGATGCCGAGCAGAGCAGAGACAGTCCATCATGGCAGCTTTCTCCATATTCAGATTGTGATAGAGAGTTTCAGTTCTCCCATGCGGATTTAGCAGATTTCACGCAGAGTTTTCAGAGGCCAGATCCACCAGCACCCAGTTATCCAAAGCTAAAGCCACTTCCTGCATTGCTGAAGTAATAGGTTCCTTACGGGTGAGCATGAGATGTACCCAGTCATTATCTCCGCCGATTTGATTGGAGAGCAGGAATCCCGTTTGATGGGGGTTCTTGAAAAGAACTACAAGGCGATTGTTAGGAGCGTAGCAGATCTCCAGGGGATAAGTTCGGCCCTGTGCTCCCACCATATCTATCTCGAGGATGAGGCGAAGCCATCGTGTGAGTTCCAGTGGCGGCTCGACCCGAATCTGAGAGAGGTTGTCATGAAGGAGATTTCGAAATGGTGGAGCGTCGATTTTATCTACCTCATCTCCGACTCCAAGTTGGTCAGCCCTTTGCATGTGGTGCCCAAGAAGACGGGCATCACTACAGTGGTCAGCGAGTCTGAAGAGGAGATTGCTACACGGGTACCCACTTCTTGGCGAATCTGTGTAGATTACAGACGACTCAACCAGGCCACCAAGAAGGATCATCTCCCCCTGCCCTTTATAGATCAGATCATTGAGAGACTGGCAGGGAAGAGCCACTATTGTTTTCTGGATGGGTACTCGGGCTGCAACCAGGTGGCCATCGCTCCCGAGGACCAGGACAAGACTACCTTTACATGTCCCTTCGGCACATACACCTTCCGACGCATGCCATTTGGGCTATGCAATGCCCCTGCGACTTTTCAGAGATGCATGTTGTCGATCTTTTCGGACATGGTAGGGGAGTGCTTGGAGGTCTTCATGGATGATTTCTCGGTCTACGGCGACGGATTCAACTCCTATCTTGACTGCCTAGATCGAGTCCTTCAGCGATGTATAGAGGTTCACCTTGTGCTATCTTGGGAGAGGAGTCACTTCATGGTGACTCAAGGGACGGTGCTTGGCCATATCATCTCCAACAGGGGCATGGAGGTTGATCTGGCCAAGGTAGATGTCATTAGAAAACTCGCACCGCCGTCCAATTTGCGGCAGTTACAGTCTTTTCTGGGGCACGTCGGTTTCTACCGTTGATTCATTCATGATTTCAGTAGGATTTCCCGGTCGTTGACTGACTTGATGACGAAAGACACCGAGTTCCTTGTCAATGACAAGTGTCTTTCGTTGTTTGAGACTCTCAAGCGATGTGTTGTTGAGGCTCCTGTTCTCCAGCCGCCTGATTGGTCTCTCCCATTCGAGATCATGACGGATGCCTCTGATTTTGCCGTGGGGGCCGTGCTGGGACAGAGGAGGGATGGAATTCCATTTGCTATTCACTACGCTAGCCGCACATTGGATTCTGCGTAGCGGAATTACACAGTCATAGAGAAGGAGATGCTAGTCGTAGTCTTCACCCTAGATAAGTTCAGATCATACATAATCGGATATAGAGTGACCTTGTATACTGATCATACCGCCATCAGGTACCTCATGGCAAAGAAGGATGCCAAGGCCAGACTGACTAGATGGATCCTTCTACTCCAGGAGTTTGACATAGAGATTAAGGATAAGCCTGGAGTCAGGAATGTGGTGGCGGATCATCTCTCTCGATTAGAGCATCTTGAGGATTCTGAGCAGATTGACCCTATTTGGGAGACCTTCCCAGATGAGGCGATCCTTGCTATCGCCTCTCTCCCGTGGTACGCCGATATTGTGAACTTTCTTGTTGCTAAGAAAGCTCCACAAGATTGGCCCAGGCGGAGGCTTGAGACCTTCCTCGCGAAGGCCAAGTCCTACTACTGGGAGGATCCCATCCTTTACCACGAAGGAGGGGATAGCGTCTGGCATAGGTGCATTCCTCAGGAGGAGCACCATAGCGTCCTCACTTACTGCCACAAGCTTGAGGCAGGAGGACATCACTCTGGGGAGGAGAACGACACAGAAAGTGCTCCAATCCGGCCTATGGTGGCCTACCTTATTCAAGGACTCTGATGAGTTCGTGAAGAGGTGTACTGACTGTCAGAGGATGGGCACTTGTGGACAGCGTGATATGATGCCGATGCAGCCCATTCACTTCTGTGAGGTTTTTGACGCATGGAGCGTCAATTTCATGGGTCCATTCCCTAAGAGTCAGGGATTCAGTACATTCTGTTGGCCGTTGATTATGTGAGTCGTTGGGTTGAGTCCATCCCTGCCCGAACCGCAGATGCCAGGACTGTTTGCAGATTTTTGAGGAGGCATATCATACACGGTTCGGGGTACCTCGAGTGTTGATATCAGACGGGGGGTCTCATTTCATCAACGATCAGGTGAAGGCCCTTGCTAGCGAGTTCGGCATAGACCATCGAGTTGCGACTCCATACCATCCACAGACGAATGGTCTAGCCGAGGTGTCGAACAGGGAGATCAAGACTATTTTGCAGAAATTCGTCCGCCCTGACCGAAAGGATTGGTCACAGCTTTGGACTCGATCTTGTGGGCATATAGGACGTCTTTCAAGACACCTTTGGGCACATCTCTCTTTTGCCTCGTTTATGGCAAGCCGTGCCATTTACCTATTGAGTTGAGACAGAGGTCACTTTGGGCAGTCACAGATATTCTATTGGATCCAGATAGTGTAGGAGACCAGAGGAGGGCAGAGTTAGCAGAAGAGGAGCTTCGTGATACCGCCTTCTCAAACAGCCTACAGTACAAGGAGAGAGTGAAAGAGTGGCATGATTCTCATATCATCCACAAGCATTTTGAGCCTGAACAGAGAGTATGGCTGTTTGATACTAGGCTTCGTCTATTTCCAGGGAATCTACAGAGCAAATGGAAGGGACCTTATCTAGTGAGAAAGGTACATGACAATGGAAGTATCGATATATCTGAGTTATCTTCTGAGAGTACCTTTCGAGTGAACGGCCAGCGGCTCAAGCCATTTCTAGATCATGAGCCGCGGGTCGTTGATGTTGCCCCTATTCACTTTGCGTGAGATGTGGTCTTTTGACTCACATCTATTGCATCTCATGCATGATTATCACTGTTCTCCCGACTTGTATAGATCCAGATGTCCATATCATTCCATTCTTTAGTCCCACATCCCTTTTCTCATCCTTTGATTATGCTATACTTAGGGTGTACTTTACCCTAAGTATAGGGGGATGTAGGACTCTCGGGTATTTCTTTTGATTCATTTTATCCCTATTTTTGCTGCCTATACTTAGGGATATTTTACCCTAAGTATAGGGGGTAGACCATGTACATTCTTCACTCGGTTTTCCCTTCGTGTACAACCCTGCTATACTTAGGGTTATTTAATCCTAAGTATAGGGGGAAAAGCCGAGACTCTCTTGATTTCTATTCATTCATTCATCTTTGTATATAGCCTTCCTTTTCACTTCCCTATACTAAGCACGAGTTATGTCTTCTTCATCGCTCTTGACTCTGAGGACATCGTTCGAGCTAAGTATAGGGGGGTGTGTATATATTTCATATATACTTTAGCCATAACTCATATTTTATGTGAGTGTGTTAATAAATAAAAATGGCTAAAATCCCAAAAATCCATAAAAATTAAAAATTTTCCCTGTAAATAATCATTCTTTTATTGCACATACATAGCTATTGTACAAATTATTTTTGTAAAAATGTTTTTAAAACTTTTTGTGTAAAGTTTGTGTAAATATGTGCATATCAAAATTATGTATATAGTACAAAATTTTTCCAAAATGTTTTGAAAATCAAAAGTTTGCAAAAATCTTGTGTAAATTTGTGTAAATATTTTGCAAAACTTTCATTCATGCACACATCCATGATTTCAAAACATTTTGGAAAAATTTTTGTATTTGTGTAAATATTGTGTAAATAGCATCTTTGTATATACTTGTATATAGTTTTTCCTGTATTATAGTTGACATTTAAACTAGCCTGGAATTAAATTGGGAAATGGAGCTTGATTAAGATCTTAATCCACCTAATTCTAAGAGGAACCTTATAGGGCTTAGGGTTAAGGCTTTTCATGTCCATGGTGACTTAATTCTTTGAGTCCACTAGGCTATGATCACATGTCATCTCAATGAGCCTAAGTAGAGTACTTAACAACACACACATGACTCATATAGACAATGGTTTTACTTGGACCCGCACTTAGCACCGAGCTCTCTACGGATGAGGTGGTGAGGAGGTAATCTTCCTTGACTTGGGGTAGCATATGAGGGTAGTACTTCTAGGCGGAACCTCTCTTCTTCTTTTAGTGAAGGAAGTGCGTCTCAACTTGGTCTGGTTGCCATGAGGTCTAACGACAGGAGTTGTGGGTTGCAATAATGCTTCAAAAGAGGGATAGTGAACTGGCTCAAAAGGGAAAACTCCTTGTGTATATATGCTGCACATGTATATGTTGTATAGATGCACTTGAAAAAATGCAAAAATAAAATAACTCCAAAAAGTGGTGGGTCTGATAGAAAATGATAATCCCACCGGAGTATGTATATAGTGCAAATAAGCAAAGCTTGAGACTCATGGATTCCATCTTATGTAGCTTGCAACAGGGAGACTTATCTACACTGGTTGAGCTCCCAAGGATACATGGCTACACTAGCCATGGTCCATTCTCTTCTTCCCCCTCTTCTTGAGCCGGTTGAACTTGAACTTAGAAGGGAATACCCCGTTCCTCGAGGAAAGAGTGGCCAGATTGAGGTCATAGAGTTACCTTGTTAGGGAGGATTGTCAAGTTGCCACTTCTGAGGTGGAGAGCTAGATCTCACTTACACGGTACAAGGAAAGACTCATAGTCTTCAGGGTTTGTGTATGATGACTTGTTCTGATCTGGATTGTTGAGGAGTCCTGATTATAGATTAGTGGATCTTAGAGGCTGTTGAGTCTTAAACCTAAGTCCAAATAAGGTTCCGACACATCAATAATCTAAAGATCTGATCGAGCTCCATAATTCAATTTAATGAAGGCAAGCTTAATAATCAACCTTGATCTATGCATATTCTCCTCTTTTTCTTTGTCTTTCTCTTTTTCACTTCTTTTTCAAATAAGTGTTTGCTAAGGGACTAGCAAAGTTAAGTATAGGGGGGTGATGAATACCCATTCATCACTCTTTATTCTTTTATTTTAGCTACAAAACCTTTGCCAAACACATGTATATGTTTGTAAATATCAATAATTATCAAAAAGCATGCATTGTATAAAATTAAATAATTAGCATGTTTTTATGCATAAATAAAAGAATAAAGAGACAAAATAAAAAGAGGGAGATATTTAGAATAAATATTGAGCGACCTAATCCCAAGGGAGGGCTCGGCATGGGCCTGACCGCATAAAAAGACAAGTAGAGAGAGATAAGGAAGCTCATGTGTGTAAATATACCTGTATATAATATAAATATTTTCCTCTTAAAAATAAAAATAAAAATGGGTTTGTATATATTTGTAAATAGTTGTAAATATTAAATTAAAATAAAAATAAGAAAAATTAAAAAGAAAACAAAAATGCTTTCACCCTTGCACACACACCATGTACATAAAGCCACTTCCATATTTATTTATCCCTATAAATAAATAAATCAAAATCCCATAAAAATTGTAGATATTCTATATTCCATAATGTAATTAAATAAAATAAAAACCATAAAAACAAAAATAAAATAAAAAGAACAAAAATAAAAATCACAAGAAACATTGTATATAGACCATGTATATATGTGTATATAAGTATTTATTTTACCCTTGTAAATAAATAATAAAATTAAAATTAAAATACCTAAATATTCCAAATTTTATCTTGTAAATAAATAAAATATAAAATTGGAATAAAAATGTAAAAAAAATAAATAATTAAAAATCAAAATTAAAAATTCAATATTGTATATATACCTATATATAATACTATATTGTAAATACCTAATTTTTATTTCAAAAAAATAAATAAATATCACAAAAAATAGTTTAAATAATAAATAAATATTTTTCATGTTTTGAGTTTTTCTTAATTCGGGCCACTTGCTATTTTAAATTTAATTTCCAAATCTTTTACCACGTGGCCGCATCCCATTGGTCCACAGGGGATGTTGACCCCTGGTCAACTCCCCCCCCCTTGGACCACAGTCCCGCGGATCTGCACGCACGACCCGATTTCTCCCATTTATCGCGTCACGATATGATCACCAATCCTCGAAACCCCGGGCTCCGTTTGTTCCCCGATCGATCTAGATCCACGCCCGGGGTGGGATTTGGGGATCCGCGCTCTGATCACCTCACCCGATCCTCTCTTAGCCGGACCCCTAAACATATTTAATCCGAGCTCCGCCGCACGATTCGAGCATCTTTGGCTCCGCATTCTCCACCCCAGGACCTCCATTGCTCTCGCCTGAGTGACAGCAAGCTGAGGGTAGTGTCGCAGCGAGGAGAGGGTGTCCACACCATCGATCCGGCGACCTAGCGCCGCCGTGCGCCGCCCCTTGCGTGGTGCTCGAGCCTCGGGCATCGACGGCCCTCGAGGCAAGGACCCAGAGCTCCATCGGCTCATCCCCAGTCGACCTCGACCATCAGATAACCTTAGGTCCTTCTTTATTTCTGTAATTTCTGTTTACCCCCAAATCGCCCCGTCGCCTTCGACCTTCGATTCCGACCACATCCGTACCCCATTCGATCATAGGAACGGACCATCACCTCCGCCTCACTCCTCCTCACATTATTCGCCCCTTCATCCAACCCAGTTCGCACATTAACTGGGAGTCGAGCTCCTCCGCCATCGCATCGCCGGAGCTCATCCACCACGACGCACCGACCCCCCCACTTCGCTCCTAACCGGGTCGAGGAACTTTGCCCTCGACCCAGGAGTTTACTGCGCTATTTTGCAGGTCGAGACGGGCCCATCTGAGGGTCTGAACGTTCAGGAGCAGCAGCTCCAGCTCCGCCTTCGTCGCCGGAGCGTCTCTGACATTCCCGGCCTCATCGGAGAGGACTACCAGCTGCGGAGCATCGAGGCGCACCCATTCCATATCACAGCAGCCCCAGGTCCAGCGCGTCCATGGTGCTCCAGCGAAGTTCGCCGGAGCTGAGTTCTTCCAGGACCTCCAGGAGACATCCGATCTTCCTCGACGCTCCAGATTAGATCAGAGCCATCCACGTGAGGAGCAGCAGTACCCGTTCGATCATGGGAGGATAGATCTGGACCGTTAGATCAGTGAGGTTTAGCCACAACACATCCACACCGTCCGATCGTACACGTGGCACCACCTCCACCGTTCGATCTGCACCGAGGGTTCTTCGAGGAGGCGCCACCGATCCAGACCATCCGATCAACCACGTGGAGTCATCCCAGCCCTTGGATTATAATAAGGGGTAATTTGCTCTTAGGCCCCTCCTACTTTGTCATTTACGTTCTAGTCTTGTAAATATTTTTCGTAGTTTATTTTAGTTTGGTTAAATTGCATAGAGGACCCTGTTGTTTGTTGTGTTTGCATTTCTACCCCTGTACATGATGGACACGTGCGTCGACACGTGAGTTTTGGTGAAATTGCATGCTTTACCATGTGTTCTTTGCGTGTTATTGTTTGTATCTTTTAAAATAGGAATGACACTTTGGTCCCTCTAAGCCTGGACAACGTGCCTAGCGTGCGAACCATTGGGTATTTTGCATTTAAGGGCCCAAGGTTTTCAGCCGTGTTATATTTTGGCCCTTGCAACTTATTGTATTTGCAACTAGGTCCCTATGCACTATGCCTTATTGTTTGATTTTAATAAAATATCAAATCAAGTCCAAATTTCTTGAAAATTGGATACGTGGCTCCTGCCACTGTGTAAAATTTTCAGTAAAAATTTGGTACATTTTTGAGCTTTTTTTATTATTTTTAGAAATTCAAAAATCTCTATTTTTCTTACTTTCTAGTTAAAAAAATCACAAAAAATATTAAAACTTTTTCAAAAATTCTTAAAAGTTCATATTTTGTGTGTTTTGTTGTGTTTGATTTTCTGACCAATTGTGGTCATTTTTGGACTTATAAAAAATATAAAATTTGAAAAACTTTGAAAATCTTATAAAAATTCTAAAAAATCATAGAAAATCCTAAAAATAATAAACTTTCTTCATGAATTTTACTTTTTATTTCTAGTTTCCATGAAAATTACCTCCAAGCTCTGTTGAGACCATTATACATTTTATTTTGGTCTTAGAAGCTTGGCTGGACAGTAGCATTGTTTTTCAGCCTTCTTTCATTTTTATAAAATTCCCTAAAAATCAGAAAAATACTAAAAATTCACCAAAAACCTAAAAAAAATAAAAAACTCTAAAAATATTTTTTTGAAGTTTTGGATTAATTTTGAGTGTTTAAATAATTAGTCAAAGTTGCTTGTTTCCTTATTTTCTTATTTTCTTTATTATTTAAAAAATCCAAAAAAATATATAAAAAAATTAAAAATCCACCAAAAATCCTTTTTTATATTTTATTTGTTTCTCGACTACTTCATAGGCCTCTAGGCCATCACGTGCTCTCCGAGTTCGACCCTGGGTGCTATACCAGGTTAATATCATAGCGAGACCGCTACTCGATTTTTATCGTGTTTTGATCATATTATTTGGTGGTCTGATCTTTTTCTTATTGAGCTCTGAGTCCCGAGTGACTGAGGTCACAACGACCTTAGTTATTCCTTTACCTTGGTTGTTCGGGCGGCTCATCACTCGTATATCCTTAGTGAGGAAACTTCATCTAGGCGGTAGATGGGGTTTATTATTCCATGTTATCCCCATGCGACAACATAATCTATTAAGTATGATAAGGAAGTTGTTGCCTCTGGAAATGGCTCCCTTTGAGGAGGAGTGGTTTCCAAAGGCAATGGCTCCCATACCAAATAAGCTTGGGAGCTATTGCCCCTAGAACAACTATCTCTCTGCTGCAACCAGAGACCTCGCCTTTCCAAGCAGATGCTCTTTGGTTAAATAAAATCAAGTTTTTTGGGACATTCAGGGAGCTGCTTTTTGGTTAAAAGAATATGTTTTTTAAATGCAATCAAACTTTTTATGTCTGCTTATACACTTGGGTCATTTCAATGAATACATATAATACATAAGAATACATAAGAGTAACTACATGTTATAACAAAACAATCTTCATTGATTTAAGAATAGACAAGTTGTACATGTAATACATATGAGTATATATAACTACTACATCAGTGATGCATCCTCCTATGCAAAATTCTCAGCTTTGTCATCCTTCTCTCTGGTCCTACGAAGGCGCCTTGAGCTCCAGTTGGTGGTGGGCAAGATCTTGATAGCTTGGTTAATATGTGAAATGGAGGATCTTCCATCATCGTCAATTTCAACAGCATCTATATGCAGCTTCGACAACAGGGAGCAATGCAAAGGGCTTACGTCAGTAGGTCCCTCTCCTTCACTGGGGTTGTTGTTGTGGATGGGTTGTAAGGAGTGGCATGCAGCTGAAATGGAGTCTAAAAATCAAACCCTGAGGTTATCTCTACGAGCATCTATTGTGAGAAGTCCCCAAAGTCAGTTGCTTGGCTACACCGACATCGACCTCCTCCAACTTGAGCATTACGTCCTCATCCATGCCCTCACCCTCAACTCCTCTTCATAGGACTTGGTTCTATAGTCTCCTCTTCTTCATTTTATCAGTCTACAACGTCATTATATATGCCACCTCTAAACAAAATCGATCAATATGAGCCTCCCATTATCTCCATGTACTAGAAAATATGATCAACATCACCGTCATACTCCACATTCACCAAAAATGTGTCTTGTTCTCCAACATTCTGTGAAATATATAAACTTCTACACCACTCGTAGTGTCGATATGAAACGAGGTTATAATCTTCTCGACCAATTTGGTATGGTCAAACCCACCCAATTTTTATGGGTTTTACCTTACCTCCCTCCTATTTGACTTCTTTCCCAAACCTACCCACTTTCCCCACAAACCTGACATAAACACATCACTTCCATGACTTGAAGTCGCTTCAAAAATGAGAATAAAAACATTACACACAAACAATACACTACTTACAATACACTACAGACAACAATACACACCAACAATACACTACTTACAATACACTACAAACAACATTACACACTAACAATACATAAATTACACAAAAATATGGTATTGATAAGAAATGGGGTGCGAGGTCAAAGCCTACTCACAGTGGAAGAAGAGAAACCCACCGAGAACAGAATACATGAGAATGAAAGAGGAGTGGCCCACCAATGTGGCCTCACTTGAAGGCGAAGCTAGAGGGGAGGACCGGGAGCAAGGAGCGTCGCATGTAGAAGAAACAGCTCGCTGGAGGTAGAGGGGAAGGGTTCTACATTGGTGGGTGATGAATCTTTCTTTCATCACCTTTATCATATCATTTTGGCCTTAAAAACCCTAGTAAATGCATGTAAATACCTCTAATTTGCATAAGTTAGCATCCATGCATTATTGTATAAATAGTGTATAAATTACTAAAGCTAAAATTATAGAATAAAGAAAATAAAAGAAAAGGAATAAAATATTGAAGATATTTTATGACCCTACTCCGAGACCTAGGCATCTCGATGACTAGGTCGACAAGGAATAAAGTAGGGGGAGACAGGGTCCAAAATACAATAAAATTCTTTTTTAATAATTCATTTATTTTTTATTTTTGGGACCTATTTTATTTTCTACTTTTTATACCTCAAATAAAGAAACTGTACACAGGAAAGTTATAGATTATAATAATATATAGAAAAATACAAAATTAATTTCATACAAAATAACATACATTGTAAAAGTTATAGTCTGAATAAATTTCCAAAATCCCAACTTCCCAGACCCATATCTGTCAAATAAAAACTCAAAATATATTAAAATCACTTTGATTGTATATAACTTTTATAAAGCTATTTAATGAAGGTGGTTTCATATTTTTTGAAGTTAAGGTGTGAAAGTTAGGTTTTGGACCCCTATTGTATAGTTTACCTGATTAAAATATTCATTTTATTTATTATTCATTATTTTTATAATTTTATATTTTTATAATTTTTAAAATATTATTTATAACATATATACATATCAAAATCAGAATAAAAATATAAAGAAAACACTAAAATAAAATATGTATGTAAAATATATAGATGAATATACGATAACTATACCGATACAATTAATACACCTATTTATTTAAGTATATATAATTACATCAGAAAAATATAATAAAAATATATTTAAGTATATAAAAATAATTTATAATTTTATAAAATAATAAACTAAAATAAGAAAATTAATTACAAAATATAAATAAAAGACACAAAACATAGATAAATATACCTATATAATAACGTTAAAAAGTACCTTGTAATTATATACCTCTAAAAAATTAATAAAAATCATAATAAAATACTATGAAAAATAATAAATATTTTTTTATTTTATAATATAAAAATAAAAAAATCATTATTAATTCTTTTTTATTTTCTATTCTTTTTCAGGCTTCTTTTTCCTAGTTAGTCCACATGGACCAACCAGGTGACGGGGAGGGTTGACTTTGGTCAACTCCTCTGACCCGCCCAGTAGCCCAATCAGAACTCGCTCCTTGCCCATTTCTCGATTTTCCCCCCTCGATACATCAATCGAGGGGATGTAGACTCTTCATAAGATCTCTTCATTGTAGCTCCATGATCCACATCGATTATAGATTTCCTCCCATATCTTCCTTGCTCGATCGGTACACTACCTCGAACATCGCTCCATCACCACTCCACCTTATTGTGCATAAGCTCCCCGTCAACTTCTTTGATTTTTTTGAACCCCTTTTGACTAATTTCAACCTCTCCGGTTGGTGCCTTGGATAGAGGAAGGTGATAGCTTCCTCCCCCCTGCCCATTTGCGAAGGAGTTGAGCTTGGTTGAAGGTCGACTCCACCACCTCTGGCCATTTATCCGTCGAGGTCTATCTCGTTGGCTTCAACGACCAACTCGAGGTTCTTTCTTACATTTTCTTGCTTGGATTCGTTCCTAGGTTAGTTTTCGCTTTTATTTTTGTCTTTTAAATACGTAATTTATTCGTTAAACCCGCGATCGTAGTTCACCAGAGCTGAGCTCTAGCGAACTATTCATTTGTGCTCCGTCAATTCCCAACATGCCAAACCACTGATATCAGCCTCCCCTTCGCTTCTGCGATGCCTCACCCCACTCCAGATCAATTGATCCCCGCCGGATCAAATTTTGGGTGCTCCAACCCCCCATCTCGTCGGAGCACCTCCGCCCGATGCGCCCCACTCATTCCACCCGTCAAATCCTCCAGGATACCCTTTTGTGCCTGTGCATGCTTTGTTGCACATCCTGGAGGGAGAGAACCCTCTGAGGGGTTGATCCAAGAAGAGCACTTGGAGCAGCAGGTCTTCCCCGACCTCTGGGCAGCATACCGTTGATCATCACACCATTTTGAAGACTCTAGAAGATAGAGCACCTCCCCTGGAAGGTTTTGTATCTCAGGGAGCCATCAGAGACAGTCGGAACTGTGTTGAATCGCCGCTCGAAGTTCATCCGAGAGTGGTTCTTCGTGTGTTCTTCCAGATGGCCTCGCAACCGTCTGATTGAGCCCCCTTCTTCTGGGAGAGCAGCTAGCGTTGGATTCTGCCTGCCTTTAGTCGTCAGATCATCGAGCATGATCTAATCTGGACCATCTATTGATGAAGTGTCATCGCGTCTTGTGGACACGATGCGTGGCATAAGTAGATCAGATCCGACCATCGCCTTCTGCCTTAGTGTGGGTATTTTGCATCCTTTACTCACGTGTTTTTGTATTTAATAATCAAACCTCAAATTTTCCGCTGAATTTGTTATATTTTTGTATATTTTGTAAGTAGGCCCCTGAGCTTCTGATAATTGTAATTCAGTCCTCACCATGTCACCTCACCTGATGCCCCACGTGAGGGGACATTTTGCAGGCGTGCCCCTAGAAGTTTATGTATTTCGTTTTGGTCTAGAGACTTTTTGTGCACATTTAATATTTTTGTAAAATTTGCAGTGAGGCCTCTGAGCTTTATTTTATTTACAAAAATACCCCTACTAGTAATGTAGTTTTCTTTGTTTTCTCTATTTATTTAAAATATCACATTTACTCCACAAATCCCAAAAAAATAGGATAGGTGCTTGTTAATATGTTGATTCGTGTTATAATTTTGCATTTCACTTTTAGGCATTTTAGATATTTATTAAAAATCAAAAAGAGCACTATTTTTCCCTGTTTGACTTGAAAATTCCAAAAAATATAAAAACATTTTGAAAAATTCCCAAAAACTATAAGGGATTTTTACCCAGCAAACCCTATAAACGTTTTAAAATGCCTCTACGACCTTTTACACAACGTAATTACCCCATCAACCCTGTAAATTACCCCAAGAGCCTCCACGGGCTTAAAACATATTACCCGGAGGGTTCATGGGGTAAGAGTTGGCAAGTTTACAGGGTCGAGGGAGGAATTAGGTTGTTTCAAAGGTCGTGGAGGTGATTGGCAAAGTTTATAGGGTTTGCCGGGTAAAAATCCCAAAATATATTTTTCCTATTTACGTGTTTTTAACCTTCATACAAAAATCACTAAAAATTGTAAAAGAAAATACCTAAAAATTTAAAAATCTTAAAAAAACCTTATAAAAATATATAAAATACCCAAAAATTCAAAAAAAATATTTTCTATTTTATATTTTTCTCTATACTATTATTAATATATTAAAATTAATTTGGAGAAATTTTGAATCTGCTTACTATTTTTGATCTCCATTTTAATTTGATGTGTTTCATTAAACCCTATTTTAGGGTATTTTTAACTTTAAAAATATATAAAAAATAGAAACAATTCTTAGAAAATCAAAAAAATAGTAAAAAAATTATTTTAAATCCAAAAAGATTTTATTTTATTTATTTTGAATATTTCAATTAATAATTATATCTATATTAGTCTATATTGTATATATACTTTATATATAGCCATATTATATATTTTACAAAAAATAAATTAAAAAAATTAAAATAGAAAATAGAAAATTTAAAATAAAATAAAAAGTATAAAACAAAAATAAAAAAATAAAAATAAAATAACCCACAAAAAACATATAGAAAAATAGTTCACAATCATTTTTGTGCATTGAATTGCATGATCATGTTTGCTCCCTGTGTTCGACACTCTACATACTTGCACTATACACACATTTTGTAGAGTTAAATAAAATAAACTTTAACTCCACATTTATTTTCATTGCTTGATTATTTATTGTGGTGTAAATGTTGATTAATTAGGGTTTCTTGAGGATCGCCACAATGACTGTGTCTATGCCTTGTGTGAGACATATGTAGACCCGCGAAAAACCCTAGTTATCAGTGGGATACCTTCTATTTGTGGGATCGGATTGGGGTCGCGATTGGGGCTTTATTTAAGCTATGGCCACTACCACAACCCAAAGCTCCTCTTCAAAGGGAGTTGTTGCCATTGGAAACGGTTCCTCGGTGGTCATGGGGAATAAGAAACCCCATATACTACCTAGGAAAATTTTCCTCTACCCTTAGTACTCACCTCAATATATCTGAAAGGATCAAAAGTATGCACAACATCACACTCCGCTAAACATAATGGGGAATAGACGAGGAGCAATGCTACCTATTATAACTTTTTCGAAGAAAGAAAATTGGGTCCCTTTGAAACTTAAATTATGGGATCAAATTGCCTCGAACATGTGCGTGGCATTTATTAGCGATACAATGAAGCTTCATGCACAATAATGATGAAGTTCTACCGTGCATGCAAGGATGTGAAGCTCATTGTAGAGGGGCAAAGCTATCCAATAAGGAAAGTGAATGGGCATGTTCTGGATGATTCTTCTCGAGGAAAGGGGAAGTGGTCGAGGAGATAATTGTCACCAATCGGAAGGTGTTGGGTTGAATGATCAATGAAGGGGGAAAGGTTTATTTAGCCAAAATTCATCAAAGAAGGTGAGATAAATGGTTTTGGAAGGAAACTCAAAATGGTATGATGAAGTGAATGTTTGGTGAAATTGGTTGAGAGCTTCAAAAAACACAACATAAACTAAATAAACGAAGAAGAAAGGTGAGTAAATCCAATTGGACATGTGAGCTCAAGACAGACCATTTTTACAATAAATATTATTGTAATCCTTTATATATCAATAAAAGTTATTGATTTTCACTTCCTATTTGAGATTAATGAATGAATACTCTTGTAAGGTCCCTTAGTACAATTAGGATTGTGTACCATGACCGTCTTAATGATCATACACTTATTAATTCAATGGTTGAATCATAGAGGTTGCTGCTTGAATGATATCTAAATAGTTAGATTAAGGACTCATCTAAGACTGTCAAAAAAACCCTCTAATGGTCTGGTGGTAGAAACAGTGGCTCCCACTTTAAAGGATCAGGGTTTGAATACTATTAGTAAAAAAATTAAAAAAATCTAAGACTATCAAATGATTATTAAGAATAATCTCCACCATGAGAAGGAGATGGACATCCTTACTCCAAAAGCTGATATCTGACCGACCTCTTGATGTAGGTCCTTTCCATTGGAATAGAGATTTAGAGGTGTTAGATAAGTTAAGTCAAAGAATTAACTTAAAGAAATCGAGATAACCAAGACCTATATTGTATGTTGTCATGATACATGCACACATCCTCTGACAGATGTGTTACTATATGTTTGAGTATGTACATTATGTATACCATTAGGTTGATGACCGGAGACAGATGCATTACTATATGTTTGAGTATGTACATTATGTATACCATTAGGTTGATGACCTAATCAAGGTCTATACATTAACGAGTTGGTGTGCATGTGAGGGCATATGAGCAGTACGATCTCTCAAAGGGAATATACAGGTTCACTACCGAATCGAAAGACGTGAACTCACTCATGAGATATTGGAACCAACCAAATTCCATCGATGATCATTTTATTTTGGAAGCACGCCATGATTTTTGGTATGATATATGCTTTTGGAAAGCATATTATCGATACCAACTCCCAATGATCAAATGAGAGACTTAATGATAAAACTCAAAGAAGATAATTTAAATACGATCAGAACTTCAGGTTTATTCTAGGTCTTCCAGTATGCATGATGTACGGTATTAGGAATGCTCGAGGGTGATGTGATCTTAATTGATTGTATAACTGTGATGCTTTTATTTTGAGGGAGTCGTGAAACATGTTTGGATTTTAGTGACTCCACTCAGTAGATTGATTATCCAATCTTAGTCCAAATGTTAGACATTGATCTGAATATGCTTCAGATGCAATGAGAAGATTATATATTCTGTCTGACTTGATCAGGCATCTCTGAGCAGTCTTCTAGATCTGGATATGAGATTATATCTCAGTATCCAAGTCACCATACATGGAATATGCAATCGCCCTGTCGTTATCCCCAAGTATCCACTGAGAAAGCATTTTGTTGTTGAAAGAGTTCAAGAATAATTCTATTGTTGATAATATCTGAGTATTGTAAAATTGGTGATTAAATATGAGTTAATTATCATTAATAATATGGATATGATTCATATTATTTGGACACAAGTAAAGAGGCATCTAAGATAATTAAATTTGATTTGATTATCATAGATATGATTAATTTAGATAGCATACACAATAAATATATTTGTATTGTGGATTTGATTCATAATATCATAGAGAGTTTTAATTGTAAATGTGATTTATAATTTATTAAGTTAATGTGAATTGGATCCACACTATACAATTAAATGTGAATTGGATTCACATTGTACAATTAAATATAAATGTGACTTACGTTTAATATTAGATGGATGAATATGATTCATAATTACCAATGATATGATTGAAATTATCACAAAATAATTTGGAATTATTTTGGTAAAAATTCAAGCAACAAAAGCTGTTGCAACACGTGGAAAATATGATGAAATTTGAGAATCTTATCAATTAGGAAAGAGGATGAGGTTCCATTCCTTTTAGGAATGGACGGCCACATGAAGAGAATCGCCATGGTGGTCATCCACATTAATTGGGAATGAGGCTCTCCTCCTTCTTTATTATTACACATTAAATTTATTTAATTAGAATTAAATTTATTGGAGAATGTCTTTAATTAATTTATTTATTTATATTAATTAATTGTTATTGCAAATTATTGCAACAAAATCTAGACCATTAATTTCACTTAGGAGTGCATCCTAGCCATCCAATTTTGTATAAGAGAAGGGTCAACCCTATGCTTTTCTACACACAAATTGAAGCAACAAAACTCTCTCTCCCTCTCTCTATCTCTCTCTTGTACACATCCAAGCCCTCTCTCTCTCTCTCAAACCCCATTGGTCGTCCACTCTAGGGTTTCTTGAGAGCTTCGTCGTCGTTGCTTTGTCGTTGTGCTACCGGATCGACTGCTCATGGATCTCTATCTTTTTTAGTGCCTTGTTTTCGTGAAGAATACTATAGATTTCGTGAGACGAAATCAGGAGGTTCTGCACTCAAATCATCAACTCAGATTGTAGGAAGCATGCATCTCATCCACACACCCACAAGTGCTTACTCTATCTAATCAGACTTGAGACTAGAGGGCTCTTCCTTTAGAGACACAAGGATCGTGATCATGCTACATGAGATAATCCTAATAATTATTTGTGATCAAGATGAACACAACATGGGAGTGGTTCCCATGTCATGTGATTTCATAAAAAAATTAATTTTCGCTACCCCTTATGACTAGTCAAACTAGATCGCATATGATGCAATATCCATGCTTCTATGGTGTGTGAGGCGAAAGCCCTAGCCTTCAAATCCATCTTGGAATGAGGAGGTATAATCCTCAAATTGTATCCTCTCCTTCGAAGGCATGAAGAAGCTCAACCAATCAAGATCAGGGGATGAGGAGGTATAATCCTTGAATTATAGCTTCTCCTTCGACGGAATGAAGAAGCTCAACCAATCAAGACATGAGTTGCTAGATCCATTGGCGGGTCCATGATAATGCCCGTGTTCATAGAACTCGTAGCACACCTCAAGATTCTCACCTCGAACTCTTATAAACTAGGGAAGCTTGTAGGAGATGGGTAGGATTTGGGTTGTAGAGATGAGATGGAGCATTCGGTTATAGAACTAATTTAAAGGGCCAAATAGAGGTGTTAAGTAAAGCAAGACATGGATCAAGAGAATAGAGAGAGCATCAATGGGGTTGTTGATCGGGCATTGGATGAGTTTTTTAGGTGTCATAAGTAAATGGAAAATTGTAATTTCCTTGGCTTGGACCCGAGATGTTATTACGGATTATTGGACCACACAACTTATTGTGCTTAGGCCCAACTGGATCATTGACCACAATCCAACATACTTAAGTCCAAGTTGTTTAGTATTAATCTCCACTACTTATAACCCAATATCACATTTATGATTATTTTGTGTATGACTATGCTTGGGGTGTTAAAATCTCCTCTAATATTATATGCAACGTCATCATTGCCATATGGTCCATCACTTATTCCTAGCACCAGTGGCGGTTGCACGCTCTTGAGTAACTCTTTCTTCCTATATCTTCGGTAGAGGTGGCTCCACCCCTTAGATAGACTTTTCCACTATTCTAAGGAACCCGCTCTGATCATTTGTAATGTTTAAACCTAGGCTTGAGCCGTTACCGGGGATTATTGGTCCACACAACTTGTTGGGCTTATGCCAATCTAGACCCCATGACCACAACCCAAAATCTTAAGCCCAAGTTATTTAGTAGTATTCCCCCCACTTATAATCCACTATCACACTTTGTGACTAGATGTGGGACTATGTTTGGGATGTTACAGAAATTGAATTTAAAGATGGGTGCATATTTGTAAAGCGCATGTGATGTTTGGATTGAGGTTGAAGACAAACCCCTCACATAGTGAGATCACAAAATTCAAAATTTGTCGAAAATCTTGTAAATTACCTAATAGATTACCACAAAATAAAAATTATAAACATGAAAGTGTTGAAAATTTTGAGATCTACACTTATTTCGAGAGATAAGAACTACATCCCATATATCATAGGTAACATGTACCTAACTTTTGGATTTTTAAATTTTTATTTTCTTGTTAATAACATATGTCTTAAGTACCTTATTATGTTTGTAAAAAACATCATTTTAGACATATAAAAATATTTTTTATTGATTTTTTATTTTTTATTGATTTTTTGTTTTATCACATATAATAGATAGAAAATAGGGAATATAATGCAATTGTATATTTACACTATCTCAAGGGGAATATATAAAATTAAAATCAGGTAAAAGAAGTCAGTATGCATTCTGTACAAATTATTAAAGTTGAAATCAAGTTATTTATATATACAATATGGATCCAAAATCTAATTTATACCGATGAACCCTTAACAACTTTGAAGTATTTTTAAATTTAAAATATTGTTAGAGACGAACTTTAAAGGTGAATAGAATTAGGTCAAATTTTGTATGCATGAGATATGAGGTTGTCAATATAGACATATTTAAATTAGAGTTTATTTTATTTTTATATTTTTAGGTTAATATTTTTATTTAGTTTTGTTTTTCTATACATTTTTATGGAAGGGGTAAAAATGAATTAGGTCAATAAGAGTTGGCATGAAAAGTTTAGAAATGATTCAAGTTTCAAATATTCATGGGACAATTCTACAAAGGGCCCAACAAACGCTGAAAACGGAAACTCAGAACTTTGATCTTTATATTTTTGGATTATTTTGGAATTAAATATATATTATAAGATGAATATTGAAGGTGAGTTTGGTCAATGTAAAGTTGTATAAAATTAAAGACAAGACTGAAAAGGTGTTATGTTGAATAATTAGGGTTTGTGTTTCCTTCCCGGTTATTTACACTACGATTTTTTGTATTTTTCCTTATTTTTTCTAGCTCTTTATATAGTGGATCAAGACCTAGGATCTTGGTCTCTGGGTTAGCATCATAAACATTTCTTACGACCCTAATTAATGTCTTTCTCGCTCAATCTATACACATGTGCATGCATACACTTTTCCTTCTATCATTTCTTTTTGGTCTTTTTCTTCTTTTCTCTTTTTTATGTATTTCTAATGGTTAAGATGGGGTTCTTATTCCTAGGAATGTATTTACAAGAATAAGGTATTAATACATATTCACATATATTTATTGATGGATTTGGCTCAATTTTCCCGAATAAAGTACATGAATAAATGATTCATCACTTCCACATATTTAAGCTTTACTAGCTCCTTAGCAAACAGTTACTTGAAGAATAAGTAAGGAGAAAGTGAAATGAATATGAGTTTCATACCAAGTCCATGAATATAAGTGAAAATTGATCTTGATCAAACATTTGGATTAATAGTGTGTATTAACTTCCTTAGAATTAAGATTTGACTCGACATATTCTAAGCTCTACAAGTCTCTATCTAGGTTCAGCTCAAAAGTCAACTCAAATCCTCGAATTCATGCCGAAAGGGAACTGTTAAAGGCTATTCTTTTTAATTTAAGACACATTAACTCAGGTCAGATTTGTTTGGGAAAAAAGACTCCATGTAAGTAATCCAACTTAAAGTGTGGAAAAGGCTTAGTTGATGTTTTGTTTAGATGGATTTTTCTATTTATTACTAGATAATGCATCCAAAATTTTCTGCAATCAGGTTGGTGAATAGGTTACAAGGCTCCAGGTGAATTCAAGAAAAATTAACAGATAATTATATTCACTGATTCAGGATAACATCAAAATGTACAACATATACAACAAGGATGTAGATACAGTGAAGCTTGCAGCCAGCAAAAACCAATCCATCTCCCGCACAGCAATCAGAACATATTACAGATTGCATGACAGCAGATATGAAACTTTCTGTGAACCTTGCTTTACAAATAGTACACGCTCTCAAAGAACAGCTTCAAAAATAGTTTAACCATAAAAAAACTATAATATTTCAAAGGAAAATCAAATGAACGTATATAATATTAACAAGTAACCATTTTCCAATTTTAATTATCCTCCTGAAAAATGATATCCCTGGCAGAGACATAACCCATAAGGGTGTGGAGTGGTGGTTGCTTCAAATCTCTTCTTCCAATTGGTATGTTACGATTCGTTGAAACATGACTTGTGTGTTCATGATTCCTAGAAGACTCCTCCGAGGAGGAAGGCATTCGGTCTCCTTGTCTGTAAGATTCCCTTGTTTCCCGTGGGTAAGGAACAATCTGAGTATTGCCAAGAACCGAGAATTCAAGGATCTCATGACAGAATCCGCAGCGCAGCTGCTTGTATCTTGACGCCACGAAGTCAAAATACTCTGGTATCTGAACTACATGAAAGCATTCACAGCAGGAGACAAAATGAGCTGCTCCAAGGATCGGTCTGCAGTACCTCTTGACATCATACTCTCGTTCTCTTTTTTGTATACGTTCCAACTGGTGGTTATTCCTCTGAATGATCCTTGAGTGGAAGTTGCATTGTAGACCATCATTGTTAGATCTCTGGGAGCAAATGTTGCAACAAGCTCTGCAATTGCTATGGATGCAAGGAGTTATATGTGGAAATCTCTGTGGAGAGTGATGCAAGCCATGAAGACTGGCTCTTGGTAATTGAGTCCTTTCGATGAGCTGATCCTCCTTAGCGACCACAGATTTGACATCATGCTGGTGCCGAGAGAAAGAAGGGGAATAGTGAGAATATTCATACTCTGATTCAGAAAAGCTGGGTTGTGAATGATGACTTCTGTCCTCCAGGTATGACACGCTGTTTCTCTCTCTGCTAAGGCTGCTAGAACCAAGAAGTTGTCTTAACTCATCAATTTTATTTAGTATCTCCATGCGCTCACGATCAAACTCTGTAGAGTCAGAGAACCTTGACAAACTTCTAAGTAGTTCCGCCCTTTTGGACTCTATCCAATTTTGCACAGAGTGGTAGTCCTCTGTCACACCAGAAGGTTTTCGTTGGAAAGAACCATGTACAACATTTCTTGAAGATGGCTCATTTCGATTCAGAGCTAGGTTACTCATAGCATCCAAACCATGCCTTCCTTGCAAGACTTTCCTTTCTGGAATCCGTTCATGAGGGCCATTCACCTGTCTTGCCCTTACCTCATCTCTATTCATTGAGCTTAATGACCCTGAAGCATTCAGATATCTAACTGACATCCTCGAAAGGTGCAAAAGTTGACTAGGAGGATCCTCACGTCCATCCTCCACTGAAGAGACATTTTCCTCGTGATTGTGTCTTGTGCGGATAGATAGAGATTTATCATCGACATCTGCTTGGTCATGGCCTCTATCAACTGTATTCAGTTCCTTGACAATTGCATTATCACCTGATTTTTCACGTTCCACTTCTATATTGCATGATCTTGCATTGTCCAGGTCAAGAATGTCGTGGTTTGTGTTGCTCATCACTTGCATATTTAAACCTGTACTCTTAGTCTTGACTTCTGTGCTTATCAAGGTCTCCCCACTTCCTTCATATTGTTTTTCGGGGGACTGAGGACTGCTGCTAGATTCACAGGCATCACCCTTCAAAGGAATTGACCCCAAGGTATGTATGTCTTCAATGTTCTTCAGATCAACCGCCATATAACCATCATCTGATTTGTTGAGCAAAGAGTTGTTTCTTGATTCTGGAGGGCTGCTAGAATGGCTCACAGACCCAAATTGCTTACTCTCCAACTTATCAACTTCAAGCACGTCCACTGAAATCTCAAAATCTTTTGATTGTACATGTTCCTCTTTTATATCGGATGATCTCGGTTTTTCCAATATCACAAAGCCATGGTTCGCATGAGTTATGGCTTGCATATCCGAAGCTATATTCATGTTCTCTTTATTGGTTGGGCTTTCAAAATTTACCTTCCTCTCTTGACATTGTGGTTCATCCCCCTGGAAGTCTCCTTTCAACAGAACTGTTTGAACATCGTGTGCAACTTCGACGTTCCCCTTCAAATCATCAACCTCACAACACTTGTCTGATTTCTGAAGCTGAGATGAAATGTTTCCTAATTCTGCAGAACGGGTAAGATGGCTCAAATACTGGATTCCTGTATTATCTAAATCATCAACTTTGAGATCTAAATTTGTTTCTACTTCCTTACTTAATAGTATAATCTCCTTCCTGCTACCTTGATTTTCATACTCCATGTTTTCTGTACGAACATTTTGTTCCGAATGGTAATGAGGATTCCAGGTAGGATCTTGAAGTTCTTTATTTGCAGAATGCATTTCCTTAGTGTTTGCACCTGGTATATTTTGTTGGTCAAGTAGGTGCACAGATTCACAATCCGACAATAGGCCATCCACTGCAGTACCATTATCAAAAATAATGGTTTTCTGGGACGTGATTTCAGATACATCTGGGCTGCTGACACCACTTGCAGATGGCAAGCACTTGCATTCTAATTCATTCTTCTCCTGAATTGGACTTGGCTCCACACTTTCACAAAAGATTGTAGCCTGAATCACATCGTCCTGACCTCCAATAGTGTTAGGTTTGTCATGACTTTTTTCATTGGAAGTACTAGTGTTAACTTCAGATACTGTTAGACAGCTGAAACCAATTACAGATGGCAAGCACTTGCTCTCTAATTCATTCTTCTCCTGAATTGGACTTGTCTCCACCTTTTCACATAAGTTTGTAGCCAGAATCGAATATTCCTGACATCCAACAGTGTTTGGTTTGTCATTATTTTTTTCAGAGTTCAAGTGGGTTGGACTGCTATTAAGTTCAGATATTTTATCTTTCAAGGAAAGTACATCTTCCATTTCTCCTTCCGATGATTTTTGCTCTTCAAGGAATATATAATCACTCTTCTGATCTGAATCATCCAATCCAGGGCGACCATCTAGCACTGGAAAGTGGGAAGTACTGCTCTTATGTTCAGATACTTTATCCTTCAAGGATAGTATATCTCCCATTTCTTTTTCGGATGATTTTTTTTCTTCAAGGAGTACAGAAAATTCACTCTTCCTCTCTGGATCATCCCCTCCAGGGCCACCATCTAACAATGTAAAGTGGGAAGTAATGCTTTTATGTTCAGATATTGTATCCTTAAAGGAAAGTAGATCCCACATCTCTCCTTCGGGTGAACTTTGCTCTTCTAGGAGCTCATATTCACTCTTCTGCTCTGAATCATCCACTCCAGGGCCACGATCTATCAAAGTAAAGTGGGAAGTACTGTTGTTAAGTACAGATATTTTATCCTTCAAGGAAAGTATATCCCCCATTTCTCCGGATGATTTTTTCCCTTCAAGAAGCACATATTCACTCTTCTTCTCTGAATCATCCACTCCGGGATCCCCATCTAGCACCGTAAAGTGGGAAGTATTACTGTTAAGTTCAGATGTTTCATCCTTCAAGGGAAGTATATCTCCCATTTCTACTTCGGATAATTTTTGCTCTTCAAGGGGCACAAATTCACTCTTCTGCACTGAACTTCCCACTCCAATGCCATCTAGCAATGTAAAATCTCGCCCAGAAACTGCAGGGCTGCTACAGCTACTTACGGTGGATGAACACTTGCTCTGAGATTCAGTGCTCTCAATCATTAAACTGTTCTTCACTTGCTCACCAAAATTAATAGCATGAATACCGCTTTCCTCACTTTCAATCTCATTTCTTTGGTGATGGCATGGCACAGAGTTGAAGTGAGAAGGATTTCCGCCAGGCTCTGAAGCTTCATCTTTCGATGAAATTATATCCATCATGTTTACATCTGATGGCAACAGCCCATTGAGGAATGTTACTTCACTCTTCTGCATCAAACCATCCACTTCACAGCCTCCCCGCTCTAAGTTCATTTGAGGAGAGTCTCTTCCAAAGACTGTATGGTTCTCTGCATCAATTGCTGACAAGGAAGACCGGCCATCTAAAGGATCCATCATTATACTTTTTTCTGTCTGATCACTTAATACCTTGCCCATGATTCCTTCTTTATTTTTGGATATCTCCCCAATCCCGTAACTCTTTTCTAAGTTCAAGTCAGAATGAACACCACCATGTTCAGAAGCTTCATCCCTCACATTACTCGTCTCCACTGTGTGTTCATCTGCTAAGTTTGGCTTGCTTAGAAACACAGACTCAATCTTCTCCGTTGGGGCATTTACTTCAGAATCGCTATTTGCTGTATTAGTCAGAGAAGTTAAGGTTTCTGATGGTACCAAGCTGTCACTGGAATTTACAGGAGGACCCTTGTAATATTTTGCTGCATTACACACACATATACAGTAAGCTGAATTCATGCCTTAAAAAAAGGAAAATGCATTACAGATGCATTCAGAAATGATTTTAAGGCTTACTGGGATGAATTTTGGCAATCACTCTAATATAAATCACATCACACGCCCTTTGAAAAAATAGACAGAATCCCAAAATGTCTAAACTAGGGCATAAAATGGGGCTTCCTGCTGAGAAAGATAAGTTGCCAAGGAAGAGAAGTAACTTCCCCTACGCAGCCTTAAAGGACCTGAGAATCGTCATTACTGCATTCTAGTGCACCTTTTTAGGCTAATCAAGAAATTGACTAAGTCTGATTACTGCAAGGACAATGTCCGAGTAAAAGTAACGTAGAGTAGCTTTTCAACAAGCCTCTATAATGTATAGCATCAACATCCTCTTTGTCCTTATTATAGAGTCTAACATTGGGATCCATAAGAATAATGAATGGACGAAATCCCAGCATTCCTATCAATAATACATATATTTATTGATGTTGGCATACATATAATATATAACTGTTAGAAAATAGAGAATACGGAAGCAAATGATAAACAGAGCATAACTAGAATGATAAACAAGAACTCAAAAGATTTTTACGTGGAACCCTACTCCCTAAGGAGCGTGATGAAATCACGGGAAAAGCCTTCAAAGGGGCGGATATTTCATTCCTTTTGCTCATTGGTTACAGGAGGCCTGGGGCTCCTTATATAGCCTCTACAGAGCCTCCAAGTCCCACCGCTGGTAGATGTTGGACTAAACTCATGGATGGAGTAAATGGATCCTGGAGATATCCATTTACTCATCTACAATTCAATAGGCACACAACCAAATACTCCAACACTCCCCCTCAAGCTGGAGCATGCAATGCTCAGCTTGGACAAACAGAAAGAAATTCAACTCACAATACATGACGCTGCGGACAATATCAACTCAACGCGCACAACTGTTGTTGTCGAGGACGTTGCTTCCCATGCCGTGCAGGTGAGGAAGACGAACGGGCTGGAGTGTGAGTCTGCTGAATCTCCTCGTCGGAGAGCATGTGCTCTGAACTGCGTCTGTCAGAGTCACTGCAATTGGAAATGAGTCTCCTCGTTGGAGTACTCTGGCCTGCCACAACATGTGGACAACTGTTCCATCTCTGAAAAGGGTTGAACTGAAAAGGTCGTGGAAGTGCAATCCTCATCGGAGTCCACGGTCGTTGAAGAATGGAGTCTGAAAAAGTCTCCTCGTCGGAGAACTGGGTCTCTCCCATATGGCACAGAGAATGGTACTATACTCTGGAGTCTGTATGGCTCACATGAAAACTCTGGCCGACAAAACAAGAAGAATGATGGGTACCTCGACAAAAGACGGCAAACATTTGCACATCTGAAAAGACCGCATACTCGTGCGTGTCTGAAACTGACTCGGAATCTGACGTCGAGTCTGACAAAATCTCTGTAGAGTCTGGAAATCGGCTGGTCTGGAGAATATCTGAATTTGACCTCTGAATATGGAACAAGACCCGTGACTCTATACAATACTCCCCCTTTCTCCCATACTTGTCAGAAAACAGAGACATCGACTAAGTTGGGAGAAGACAATATAATGGGGGTTAACATGAATATTCTCAAAAAAAATTCTTGCAGCTTTTCTCTCTCTCTCCTTTTTTTTTAAAAAATAAGCCCTCACATCTTTTTTTAAACAAATTTTGTTGTACGCACTCTTCTCTTCTTCTTCTTCTTTTCTTTTTTTTAATTGCATGCGACTTTTGTATGTACGCGCCTTTTTACCATTTTTTTAAAAACATATGGCAACATTTTCTTTGCCTCTCTCATTTTTTTTAAATAACCAATCAGCCCACTTGAATTTAGAAACGAAGCTCATGTTAGACTTTAAAACTGGGCACCCCTTCTTTCAATAATAACTCACGGCTCCCCTCTAGTTTTTGTCACAACAGAACACCCCATTTTAAAAAAAACAGGCCCCTCACTCAATAGGGCTCATATAGCCCAAAAAGATTTTTTTAAAAGGGGCCCGCTAGGTTCCCAACACGGGGATACCCCTCGTAAAATGTCTCTACACTCCCCCGATAGGTACGGGGGCATCGCTGCTCCTTAGGGGCTCGTACGGGGGCGCCGCTGCCTGGGTTGCGCGCCCTGTGCGCGCGATGCGCGAGGGATGGAGAAGGAGCCCGCTGCCTGCGCGTGGGAGAGAACGTCAACAGCAATCTAGTTGCCGCTGCCACCATGATATGTAGATCTGGTTGCGAGAACCTGCTGAACCGGATGAGATTGTGCGTTGAACCCGATGAGTTGGCGCTGCCTGAAGAGATCTGGAAGATCTCGGGGAGAAGGAGCAGCGATGCCAGCGCGATGGAGAGGGTGCGACGCCTGGAGCGCGCCCCTGCACGACTCTTGGAGGAGCGGCACCACACTGGGGCCTGGAGGCTCCGCCTGGAGCCTTAGGGGCTGGGCAACACCATCGATGCGGGACCCTAGAGGATTAGGGCTCGACTGGGGCTCGTCGCGCAGATGATGTCACGCGAACGCCTGGGAAAAAAGATACAGCTTGGAAGCATGTGATCGCCTGGGGAAGAAGAACGCGTGGGGCTTTTGCACGTGGGGCTTTTGCGCGCCTGGGCCTTTTGCCTGGAGGTGCCTGGCGCAGTGCGCGAGGAGAGTTTGTACGCAGGATCTGCACAGCGAGTAGGGATCCATCTACTCTGGATCCTTGCCCATATGTGCGATAGTCTTTCCTTGGAGAAGGGCAGAGGGCTTTGCCTGCGACTGGAGTAAAACTCAGAAATGGTGCCTTAGCACGTAGGGTTTGAAGGTCTACTGGATAGATGCACAGAAGGCCTCCGACTGGATTGCCTGCACCTGGAGGCTGCCTACGCCTGAACAGGAGAGATCTGCAAGATGTTTTGTGCTTGCAACGGGGTTGCGCGGCTTGCAACCCGATGAATCTTGAACGAGCATGACCAAAACTCCAGAAATTAGGGTTTCAATAGAAACCCCAGAACTAACAAGACTTGAACAAATAAGAACAATCGACAATCGAGTCTCGAATAAAACTAATGAAAAACAATTCCTCGAGAATCGGCCCGCTCTGATACCATGTTAGAAAATAGAAAATGCGGAAGCGAATGATAAATAAAGCATAACTAGAATGATAAACAAGAACTCAAAATATTTTTACGTGGAACCCTACTCCCTAAGGAGCGGGATGAAACCATGGGAGAAGCCCTCAAAGGGGCGGATATTTTATTCCTTTTTCTCATTGGATACAGGAGGCCTGGGGATCCTTATATAGCCTCCACAGAGCCTCCAAGTCCCACCACTGGTAGATGTGGGACTAAACTCATGGATGGGGTAAATGGATCCTGGAGGTATCAATTTACCTATCTACAACTCAATAGGCGCACAAACAAATACTCCAACAATAACATTGTAATATATAATGAATATATGAAGATAAGAACATGAAAAGAGGATATGTCGATTCCATATTCCATATACCTTTTTACTAAATTTCTACTCAATCAAAAGGAAATTAATGACCACTAAAATATTTATCAAAAAGGGAGTCGTTGGCTATAGTTGTCACTAAAGATATCTGAGATGTTGATCTGAAATCATATGATTTGAATCGTAGCCGTATGTTCTGCTAAACCCAATTAAGGAACGGTCTGATGTCCCCCGTGTCTCACCATACCCTATCAGTACTGGGTCTCGCTGCCCGGTCAGCGAGCCTGGGGGGCTAGGGGGCTAGGTTGGCCTCCCCTTGCAGGGGTTGCAGGGGACAACGCCTCGTCCCAAAAATTTTTCTTATATGGGTATTCGAATTCACATGCAGTTTCTTATATGTTTAAAGGTGTAATAGTAAAAGTTCACTAAAATAATTGGACAAGCTAATGGTAAATATGAATATGAAAGAGGTCAAATTTAAGCATTCATCTTGTATAAATATATCCTCAACAAACAGGCCTTTATAAACATTTGAAACTACTAATAGAATCAATTATTTTAATAAAAATGCTTGGAAAATCCATAATGCCTCAGTGACCGCCTCGCCCTGCCTCACCGCCTCGATCATCAGATGCGCTCGCCTCGACTAGGGGGTCCGAGGCGGTCGCCTCGAGGCTCTTTTCTTCTGCCTCATTTTGCCTCGAGCATCTTTGTGCCTTAAGGCACGTTTTTTTGAACCATGGTCATGGGAAATGATGCATCATGCAAGATTGTAGGGGTCAACTCTGTGAAGATCAAGATGCATGATGGATTCGCGAGGACAGTGGCATGAGTACATCATGTTCCTCGTCTGGGAAAGAACATGATATCCCTAAGAATTTTGGACTCTAAAGGATATGAGTACAACGTAGAAGGTGCAGTTATGCAAGTTGCTAAAGCTGAGGTGGTTGTCATCAAGGTTAACAAACACAAGATCCTATGCATCATGCACGAGCCAACAATTACATGTTCTGTTGCGGTGACATCTCAAGACATGAAGTCAAAGTCAGAATTGTGGCATATGCAGCTGGGCGACATGAGTCAGATGGAGATGAATATCTTCAATCAAAAGGGTCTCATCGGGGATCTCAAGGGATTCACGCTGGAGTTCTGTGAGAATTGCATGTTCGGGAAACAACACAAGAAGTAATTCAATAAATCTATTCACAAGACGAAAGGAGATGCTTGACTACATCCATGCTAATTGTTGGGGGCCCTTCTTGGGTCCCAACTGTGAAAGGTACCATGTATTTCTGTCTATTATTGATAATTACTCAAGGATGATTTACCTGTACATGACGAAGTATAAGAGCGACCTATTTCAGATCTTCAAGCAGTGGAAGATCTTGGTGGAGAATCAGACTTCCAAGAAGGTGAATCATCTATGTACAGATTTGGAGTCTTATTCATTAAAGTTCAATAAGTTATACATGGAGGAGGGTGTTGCGCGATACTACACCATCAGAGATACACCATAGCACAGAGTTGCAAAACAAATGAACATGATGCTTCTGGAGAGAGCACGGTGCATGATCTCGAATGCTAGACTTGGTAAAGCATTCTGAGCTGAAGCTGTGAATACAACTTGTTACTTTGTGAATCGGAGTCCTGCATCTGCTATTGACTGTAAGATGCCTACGGAGGCATGGTATGGTAATCATGTTGTTATTCTATTTTACGAGTCTTTGGTCGTGCTGCCTATTACCATGTTAGTGAAGAAAAGATCGTACAGAGGTAAAAGAAAAGGGTATGTACATGCTATGATGCAGAAGTCACGGGATATAAAATCCGATCCCCTTCTGAGAATAGAGTTCTTGTTAGCATGAATGTTACATTTGATGAGAATTCCATGCTTTCCTCGAATAGCGAGTATGTTGATGCAGGGACATGTGATGATGTACATGAACATGCGGAGTTCTAACTGACACCAAGTAGTGAGTTGATTATGCTACTCCTAATCAGGTTGATGATGAATAACCTAACACTGACAAACTAGAGGAGAGGCAACTAAGTGTTGCAACTGATCGATCTCGTAGAGAGATAGGGAGCTAGTCAACGCATCTAAGTATGCCACTAGTTAAGGGATACCCAAGGTAGAGTAATGGTAGAGACCTGCACTCAGTCCCAATTCTTCTACACAAGTCAATGCCTCCACTTCTGATATACCAAAGGAAGTAAAGGAATGCATAGTGAAAGTTACTTGAATCATGTAAGCTATAGATTATGAAACCTGGGAAAGTTGTATGACTTGATGATATTCCCATAGAAGTATTAAGAGTTCTAGGTAAACGTGAGTCATTTGGAGAAGCAAGAAAATGTCTAAAAATTGGAGGAAATCATCAGGGTGCCTCTTTACAAGAATAAATTAAGCATTCAAAATTGTTTGAATTACAAAGGTATCAAATTGATGGATCGTACTATGAAAATTTAGGAATGTGTTATTGAAAGAAGGCTGAAACAAGTTTCCAAAGTAATAAAAAATCAATTCAAATTCATGTCAGGTCGCTCAACTATTGAAGCTATCCACTTGTTGAGGAGTACCTTGGAGATTTATAGAGCTAAAATGAAATAACCTTCATATGTTTTTATAGATTTGGAGAACGTTTATGATTTAGTTCCATCGAAGATCTTGTGGAGAGTATTGGAGAAGAGACAAGTACATGTCCAGTACATGAACCTTATAAAGGATATGTAGGATAGAGCTTCATCTTGTGTAAGGATCCAATTTGGGAAGACCGATTATTTAAATATCAACATTGAGTAAATTCCTTTTTTGCTTTGATTATGGACGAGTTGACTAATCACGTTGGGGATAAGATACCTTGGAGTATGTTGCTTGTCAATGATATTGTGTTGGTCGATGAGACTAGAGATAAATAAATGAGAAACTTGAGGTTTGGAGAGAATATATTGGGTGGACATTTGATTGAAGCAGTGGTGAAAGAATCGAGGTAAAGATTAGAAAAGCTACCATTCAGGAGAAAATTTTTTAGATACTTGGGATCTATTTTTCTACATGATGGGGAGATCCACGGAGATGTTATTCAAATAAATGTAAGTTGGCTAAAGTTGAGAGGAGCCTCTACTATTCTACGTGATAAGCAAATTCCTGTGAAAATCAAAAGAAAGTATTATAAAGCAGTCGTGAGACTTGGTATGCTCTATGGATCTGAGTGTTGCCATGTAAACCATAGACATGTGCAGAGAATAACAGTAGCAGAAACGAAATTGCTATGGTGGATGTGTGGTCATACTGAAAAGATCACATTCAGAATGATGTGATAAGAAGGAAAGTTGGTGTAGCTCTGATAGAGCATAAGATGACAAAGATCCACTTAAGTTGGTTTGGACATTTAGAAAGGAGGTCGGTTGATACCCCAGTTAGAATATGCGATATTTAGGATGTTGATCCTGTTAAAGGGTGACGAAGGCCCAAGAAGTAATGAAAGGAAACTATACAAAGGGATCTTAGTTATTTGGATCTAAGTCTGAGAATGGCCCAAAATTGATCTGAATGGAGGTAAAGAATCCATATTGCCAACCCTACTTAATGTGGGAGAAGGCTTTTTTGTTGTTGTTGTAAGTTGTGATCATTGACATCTATCACTTTACCGCTACTAGAGGATTCAACTACACCATCATATTTGTATCGGCACCGCTATTATGCTTCAGACATAACCATAGAGGAGATTAGTGACTTGGTCATCCTTTTGTGTATATATGCATAAGAATGATTTCCACATATCGCCATGATCATCATAGAGAAACAACCACATGAGGGAAAGATATTGGAGTTATGTTGGGTTGTGTCATTTCTGTTGAGATACTTACATCTATGTGTCTCTATATTATACAGTTCTATTTCTTTAGACTATGTTATGTAATTTTCCCTCAGAGCTTTTCTCCTATATAAGAGAGCTTTAGGGCTTCGTGGAATGCAACTTTTCATTTCACAACTTTCCACATGGTATCAGAGCGATGGTCCTAGATTGGAGCATATGCCCTAGAGCCCCACCCCCACCGAAACCCTAGCGCGCAACCGCACCTACGCTGCCCTTCCGCGTAACTCGCGCACTCATGTCGCGTTACCCCGCCGCCGGTGCACCTGCGCGTGCCAGCCGCGTCGCCCGCACGCTAGTTGTGACGCCCGCGCACCCACACCGCGCTGCCAGCGCAGCGGCCTACTCTTGGGTCGCGTCGTGCTACCAGCCCCACAGCCTGTGCAGCACCACTGTGCCCTGCTCTTGTGCCACCGTCGACAGCAAGGTTGTGGTTCCCGCGTCGTGCTGTCGCGGCCTGTCGATATCCCTAGTTTGGCTCGTTCTTGGATTCCTAGGGTGTAACGTGATTATTTAAAATACCCTAGTTACCCAAAGGATCCTCCAAAGAATGGAAGAGGTTGTGGTATGAGTCTACACCCACAACCATCTTCCCGTATGATAGTGTATGCACGAGTCTTTCTTGTTGCAGACCCAGTCTTGGAGATAGTTGTCATCATGTCCGACAACAAAACCGACGTTTCATCCCTGGGTGCCTTCAAAGGTCAAACACCCATCATCAAGATGGATGGAACAAACTATGAATTGTAGGCCATGCAGTTTATGAGTTTAATGCAATGCAATGGCAATAAGCGCATCCTTACGACGGAGGAGCCAAGTGATAAAACTGGGACAAATGCCTCATGGGAGGTAGACGATTCATATGCACGTGTGTGGCTATTTGGGACTATATCAACAGAGATAGCTAATGATATTTTGAGTCAGCCTATTGCAAAGGTTATGTGGGACATTCTCGTTGCTACATCCGATGAAGAATGAGTCGAAGATACTGTAGCTCCAGCACGATATCTTCGCATCGAAGTAGAATGGTCGCCCCCTTCATACCCTCTACACTTCTTGAAGGGGTATGTTTGAGAAGCTACATGGTTTCATTTCCTTGATTGTTACGCCAGAGCAGCTTAAGGCATACAGAGACTTTGTGATGACTGAGGTCTTTCTCGCAGCCCTTGATCCTGAGTACGACGTTGCTCGAGCCCAGATTCTTATTGATGCTACCATACCTCTAATGGAGGAGGCATATTGCAGATTGCGTAGGCTATCTATATCCTCTGGTGGTACTTTGCAGTACTCAGCTTTCCCAATTCCTTATATCCTATGGTATTGTGCATCAGACATCTTGTGCGTATACTTCCCTCAGAATAGGGTGGTTGAACGAAAACACCACCATCTTTTGGATGTTACCAGGACTCTTTTGATTCAAAGTCGTGCTCCTCATTCGTACTAGGGGGACGCAGTTCTAACTTCTTGTTACCTGGTAAATCGTATGCCCTCTTCGACTCCAGGGGAAAAGATCTCGTTTTTTATTGTATTTCCCGAGACGGATCTTTTCTCACGTATGCCTCGTGTTTTCGGTTCAGTGGCTTTTGTTCATCAGAAGCCTCCTGGTCTTGACAAGCTCTCTCCTAGAGCTATCAAATGTATGTTTGTTGGGTATTCCAAGACCCAAAAGGGATATCGTTGCTTCGACCTTGTTCGATGAAGGTACTATATTAGTGGAGATGTCACCTTCTTTGAGTCCATTATGTATTTCTCTCCTACAGGTGATAAGCTCATTCCTTCAGAGGATGGAGAAGAGGTCTATATGCATGTACCTTTGATCTCCACTACATCATCATTGTCATCATCACCACATTCTCCTCCACCGCCACCACCATCGCCTCCTCTACCACCACCTACCACGCCTACTTTCTTTCAACAGGTTTACCAGTGTCGACCATGTGCTCATGTGCCTTCTCCATCATCCAGCACGCCCAAGGTATGTTCTGAGCATTTGAGTTCTTCTAATGGCACTAGTGATTTGCATGTGCAGCTTGAGTTGCAGGATGTCTTGGATGATACACCTTCTACGAGTATTAGGACCTAGATGTACCTATTGCTCTACGAGACAGAGACGTGCATGCACTATGCATCCTCTTGCTTCCCATGTTTCCTTGAAATGTCTCTCTGAGGATTTTCAGAGGTTTGTTGTGGTACTGTCGGTTGTGGAGTTACCATGGTCCTATCAGGAGGTATTGCAGAGTAGTGAGTGGCATCTGGAAATGGAGGAGGAAATGGCAACCTTACGATCTTGTGGTACGTGGAATGTTGTACAGGCTCCTACAGGTGCACCTGTTGTTGGCATTAAGTGGGTGTTTACTGTAAAGCAACGTGTTGATGGTACTGTTGACAGGTACAAGGCTAGATTGGTTACTCGTGGGTTCACCCAAACCCATGGAGTGGACTACCAGGATACTTTTTCTCCAGTAGCGCGTCATTCTACGCTGGGGATTCTTATTATTGTTGTGGTACGTGATTGGCAACTTTTCCAATTGGATGTCAAGAATGTGTTCTTATATGGAGACCTGCAGGAGGAGGTTTACATGCAACAGCCACCAGGATTTCCTACTGAGAGGGAGTCCAGTATGATGTGCCGACTTCACAAGGTTATATATGGCCTTAAGAAGAGTCCGAAAGCTTGGTTTCAGAAGCTCTCCAAGTTGACTGAACAGAATGGGTATGTCAAATTTATTGCAGATCACTCTCTCTTTGTTAGGAGAACCCAGAGTGGTACCGCTGCTATTCTAGTTTATGTTGATGATATTATTGTTACTGCCAGCGATGAACATGGCATTCAGGCTGCTAAGGATTTCCTTGGATAATAGTTTGTGACCAAGGACCTTGGCAAACTACATTACTTTCTTGGCCTAGAGTTTTCTAGAAATCAGCATGGTATGGTAATGACGCAAAGGAAGTATGTCATTAATCTTCTATCTGAGACATGTATGGCGGGATGCAGACCTGCTACTAATCCAATGGATCCAAATGCTAGGCTTTATGATGATGACTCTGATTTGGTGGACAAGAGACGGTACAGAAGTTAGTAGGGAATTTATTGTATGTTACTATTACCATGCATGATATATCATTTGATGTTAGCAGAGTCACCCAGTTTATGGAGCAACCCATGCAGGTTCACATGGATGTAGTTAATATGATATTGAGATATCTGAAGTCCTCTCCAGGTGTAGGCCTTTTATTCAAAAGAGATACATCTCTCACAGTTACTGGATGTGCAGATGCAGATTATGTTGGGTGCCCCAAGGACAGGAAGTCCACCGCTGGTTTCATTGTTTGTTGGCAATTCTCTGATTTCACGGAAGAGTAAGAAACAGATTGTTGTAAAGACCAAGTTCGTGCCTGAAGATTACAAACGAGATCTATGCGCGCGACTGCAATCATGGAAACAAGGCACCATGAGCGTGAGGGAATACAGCGAAAGGTTCCAATCCCTTATTCATCGCAATCGATTGCAGGAGACTCCTGTCCACTAAGTCACCCGCTATATGCAAGGACTCCGCCAAGTTATCCAGGATGAACTCTACCTCCACAACTGTCGAGACGTCGACGAAGCTTACAAGCAGGCTGAACGGGCTGAGACTAAGCTTGTTAAGGCCCAGACAAGGAGGATGTCTTTTTCTGTGAGCTCCGTCCCACGCACTAGTACCCCGATGGCGACCTCCAAACTGATAGTTTCCCCATCGATTGTTACAGGTAAATCCCAAGCCAAACCATCAACTCCTGCCGTTGCCCGACCATCTATTGGAAACCCCGGACCAGGCATCTTGGGGAGTCGACCTGTTGTAGGTCCTGATACTTGTTTCCGATGTTATCAAAAGGGACATCGCGCGACAGAGTGCCCAAACCCTAAGGCTAGGCCCGCCCATTTATGCACCGTCGAAGACCCTGACCCTGACCAACAGGAACCACCTGAAGAGGATCAGACCGCTTTGACTGCTCTCACCACGAAAGCTGATGACTATGAGCTTCTGGGAGTGGATGGAGATGTGCCAGGACCTTTCCTCGTAATTGAACATGAGGACTTTATCGCTCCTAACAGCGCACCCACAAACATCTTGCTTACACCTGTTGCCAACGGCGCTGATAGTTGGCCGCGACGCAGCATATTCCGAACCACCTGCACCTCAGGAGGGCGTCGTTGTTCGTTGATCATTGATGGAGGAAGCGTTGAGAACTTCGTGTCTCAAGAAATGGTCGATAAGTTGGGTCTACCAACTCAACCACTCGAGAAACCTTACAGTGTGGTCTGGTTTCGAGGTTTTACTCAACTTCCAATCCACCGTCAGAGTCTCGTTAGCTTCTCGATTGGGCTTTCATATAAAGACGAGGTGTGGTGCCATGTAGCCCCTATGGATGTCTGTCATGTACTACTTGGGAGACCTTGGCAGTTCGATCGAGACACTGAGCACAGAGGAAAATTGAACACTTACTCATTTCTCATAGACAAGGTGCGTGTGACCCTTAGACCACAACGCGAAGCCCTTAGCCCTCGATAGGTGGCCACACTCCGATCCGCGACCGCACCATCTGGTAAAAATACTCCACCGTCAAAACCTTTGTCCAGTATTGTTGATGGAAGCCCAGACATTCCAACGTGAAATTCAGGAGAGCTCTACTATTTACGCATTGATGGGACGTGAGGTAGTCAAACAAGAAGCGACTACACCCGAAATTCCGTCTGAGGTGAAGCCCATCATTCAGGAGTTTGCTGACATTATGCCTGAAGAATTACCTGAGGGACTACCCCCATTGCGAGACATTCAGCATCACATTGACCTAGTTCATGGAGCAAGCCTACCACATTTGCCACATTATCGGATGAGCCCAAGGGAGCACGAAGAAATGAACAAACAGGTCACCGATCTTCTACGTCGTGGGTATGTTCGAGAGAGTATGAGCCCAGTGGCCGTTCCTGCTCTACTTACCCTGAAAAAGGATGGCACGTGGAGGATGTACGTGGATAGTCATGCTATCAACAAGATAACGATCAAGTATCGTTTTCCGATTACGAGCCTTGATGACATGCTCGATATGCTATCGGGTGCCAAATTGTTTTCCAAAATGGATCTTCGCAGTAGGTACCATCAGATTCGCCTCCGACCTGGAGACTAGTGGAAGACTGCTTTTAAGACCAAAGAGGGCCTTTATGAATGGACCGTAATGCCCTTCGGCCTGTCTAATGCTCCCAGCACCTTCATGTGAACCATGAATCATGTATTGCGGCCCTTCATTGGTAAATTTGTGGTGGTGTACTTCGATGACATACTGATCTACAGCCTTACCAAAGACGACCATTTGGCCCACTTGCGACAAGTCTTGGAAACCTTAAGAGCCCAACAATTGTTTGTCCATCTTAAGAAATGCTCCTTCATGTCTGATACGGTCCTCTTCTTAGGATATATTGTCACTGCCGACGGACTTAAAGTTGACCCCTCCAAGATTCAGGCCATTCAGAACTAGCATGTGCCCAAAACCCTCACTGAGATTCGCAGTTTCTTGGGATTGGCCTCCTTCTATCGACGTTTCATCCGAAACTTTAGTACTTGTGCGGCCCCGCTAGTCGATTGCACACGAAAAGGCGCACCCACCTGGACTCCTGAAGCAGAAACCAACTTTCAAAAGCTAAAACATCAGTTGACCAATGCCCTCGTCTTGGCACTTCCTGACTTCTCTAAGGTTTTCGTAGTTCACTGCGATGCCTCACATGTTGGGATTGGTGCCGTCCTGAGTCAGGAAGGACGACCTGTGGCATTCTACAGTGAGAAGTTGAATGAAGCTCGATCACGGTACTCCACTTATGATGTCGAATTCTATCCCGTGGTGCAAGCTCTCAAGCATTGGAGGCACTATCTAATCTAGCGTGAATTTGTCCTTAACTCTGATCATGAAGCCTTAAGATATCTGAACTCACAGAAAACCCTTAATAAGCGTCATGCAAAATGGATTAGTTTCCTCCAAGAATACACGTTCCATCTCAAGCACAAGGCGGGAACCCTGAATCGCGTGGCCGACACGTTGAGCAGACGAGCACATGCCCTGACCACAATGACCGTCAACACAACAGGGTTTGACGCACTCAAGGATCTCTACCCCACTGACCCTGACTTCGGACAAGCTTATGCAGATTGTGTTGATACTGGACAGGATCCGACAGCCACTTATGTCCTTCATGAGGGATTCCTGTTCAAGGCTCACCGACTGTGCATTCCTGCCACCTCCCTTCGAGAGAACCTAATTTTAGAACTGCATAACGGTGGCTTAGCTGGACACTTTGGAAGGGACAAGACCTTGACCCTTCTCCAAGAGCGATTTTATTGGCCGCAATTGCGAAAGGATGTTACGAAGTTTGTACAAAAATGCCAAACATGTCAGAGACTCAAAGGCCATAGGCAGAACACTGGATTGTATACACCTCTGTCGATTCCTCTGCGACCCTGGAAGACATCACTATGGATTTTGTGCTAGGCTTACCCCTCACGGTACGGAAAGTTGACTCTATTTTTGTGGTTGTGGACAGATTTTCTAAAATGGCACACTTCATTGCATGTAAAAAAACCTCAGATGCATCTCATGTCGCTGATTTGTTTTTTCGTGATGTTGTTCGATTGCATGGTGTTCCTCGTTCTTTCATTTCGGATCGTGATACCAAGTTTTTAAGTCATTTTTGGCGCATGCTTTGGTCTCGTCTTGGTACTCGTTTGCAATACAGCACTGCTTATCATCCACAAACAAATGGGAAAATCGAAGTAGTTAATAGATCGTTAGGGAATTTATTGCGATGTCTTGTAGGGGACTCTCCGTCCAAATGGGATCTAATTCTTCCCCAAGCCGAATTCGCGTATAACAGTTCCACTAATAGGTCCACTGGAAAATCGCCATTTGAGAGTGTGTACGGCTTTCCACTTACCCAATTTCTAGACCTTACACCCACAACCATGCAAGGGAGGAGTAGTGCAGCCGCTGAGGACCTGGTCGAACACCTAACCCATATCCATACCGAAATCCGAGCCAAACTTCAAACCATGACCCAGAAATACCAAGCCCAAGCCAACCTCCATCGGAGAGAGAGCGAGTTCAGAGTTGGGGAATTAGTGATGGTCCACCTAAAAAAAGAGAGGTTTCCTTTGAGAGTCCACCAAAAATTGAGTGTCCAAAAGATTGATCCATTCCGAATCCTCAAGAAGATTGGGCCGAATGCTTATTTACTTGATCTACTGCCAAATGTCCAGACATCGTCAGTCTTTAATGTTTTAGATCTCTGTTATATCACGGAGATGAGCAGACAGATGCAACCACGCCAGTAGTTCCCGCTGATGATACGCACCAACCACCAGCCACGATTGATGCCGATCAGATTGAAGATATTGCCGACATCCGAAATATGATGACTAGACGTGGTCTCTTCCGTCGCTATCTAGTCAAATGGAAGGGACGACCTCTGACAGATTGCACCTGGATTGACGAGGATGAACTTCAACAACTCCGCCCTGATATACTTCAGAACTACCACGATGCCATCTCGACGGAGCGAGATTCTTCTCAGCAGGGGGAGTTGATGCAGCATGATGCTACGTGATCACTTTCTTTTAGTCGAACATTTGTTTTATTTATTTTTATTTATTTATGTAAAAGGCTCATTATACAGGGCCTTATCATCTTCTTTTATATTTTCTTCTTCTATTTATAGTAAGGTAGTTGCTTGTTTGGGGGATTTGGCCTCTATAAAGGCACCCCATTAGCTAGGGTTGGAATTAGTTTTGATTGAATGAAAAAACATTTTTCCATCACTTATTTTTCTCCCTCTCTCTCTATCTCCTCCCCTCTCGTTTCCGCCTCCCCCCCATTCTCTTCTCCCCGTGTTTCCTCCAACCCTAACTTTTCCCCCTTACCGCCGCCTCTCTACCCCATCCCCCATCTTCCTCCCGCCGTACCCCCGTGCTCTCCTCCTCTCCCCCGCGCTCGCCAGCCTTCTCCTACGCCAACCCACGCACCTCCGCCCTCTCCTCCTCCGCTACCCGCCCTCGCCTTCGCCCCATCACAGGCCCGCACCCTCTCCCGTGCGCAAATCTCCGCGCCTCCGCCTCCCTTCGTCGCCGCCCTCACCGTCGCGCCCCGCCTACCTCTTCCCCGACCCCCTTTCCCACCTCCCCTACAACCACCAGCCGCCTCGGCCGCCGCCATCGCCGCCACGCCCAACCCGCCACTGGATATCACACCGCCATTGTTTCCCCCTGGACGCAGGCCCTCCGTGCTGCTGGAGGCATCCAGCAACCTTCTCACCACCGACCAGGTCAGAAGCCCGCCTAAACCCCTTGCCGGTTGTGGTATGAGAGCCCTTTTAACTTATTACTCCATCGGATAATATTAGTATTGTGGAATGTTATGTTGCTGCTTGGTTTGGTGACGTGTTGAGATTCCTAGTTATTGCAACATCGCTATACTTTCCCAGAAATTTTTAACTATTCGGCTTGCCCTGAATTTGTGGTGAAATCTGTGCTAGAACTCGAGTATTTGTTGACATTTGTTGCTGATTTTTAGGCATCTTTTTACCACATGTTAATTCATCGCATTTCGACCTCCAGAGTTTTCGCATTGCATGTCATTTTACTTGTTTCAGTCATTTGGTCCTTTAGCACAAATTTTAGGGTTGCACTTTAGTTCGCATCCTAGCGATTCCAACTAGGTTGCATCAATAGACATATATGCTCCATCTTAAAGGGGAGTGTTGAGATACTTACATCTCTGTGTGTTTATTTATACAGTTCTATTTCTTCAGACTATGTTATGTAATTTTCCCTTAGAGCATTTCTCCTAGATAAGAGAGCTCTAGGGCTTCATGGAATATAAATTTTCATTTCTCAACTTTCCACTCAATGTCGGACACACCTCATATACATGGTTAGGTTGTAGAAATGTACTTGACATGCAACCATGGAACAAGTAGATTTATATAATTTATAGAATACATTATATCTGTTCCACCTTTATTTTATATTAACCGATTATTTCCTACACATATTGTAAAGATTGTACTCTTGATGTCATTACCTCATTACCAGACTACTGCTTAGAGGGCCACAAAATTTATAGAGCAAGGCTTCCTTTGCTATTTTCATACTGTAGAGCATTACTATCATGATAAAGTAATGCATCAGTTTGGTAGACAGCATGACATACCAGGGAAGTGATAAAAACCACATCATGCATGTCATTAACTTAAGGGGAAAAGTTAATGGCGATTGACGAGATAAACACGCAACCTATATCCCAAAATGGACGGCGCAAAGCCGAAGAGTTCAACCATTGATCCAATCATAGTCAAATGAGTAATAATTATATGGATTAGTGTCTGCAGAGCGCAAAACAGTTTATCAAGAGGATGGGGGTAACGTTGGCAATATCTTCCAATTTCAATTTGCATCAGAAAAATATAACTGGAGCTTCAATTTCAATGCAAATAGGGGAGGCTGATATAACCCTGGAAGAATGCAAAGTGATTACAATACAGGTAAAAACTCAAATGGAGCAGTCAATAACAATCCAATTTCCAGCTCTTCAAACACCTGAGGAAGAAATTGCAAAACAAATGCATGTAAGAGGAAGAGAAGGGGGGTCGAAGATGAGGTCAAAGCCAAGGTCAACCTCTTATTGCATTTGGTATTGCAGCTGAGCAAGAAAATTCCAAAGGCTGGCCTAACGGTGACATGGTGCCCATATATGCCTACTACACTAGACATGGTGATGCCAGAGGTTGTTGAAGAGATTCCTGAGTTTATAGTGGGGCCTCGGTTTGTTACACCTCCCGTTAGGGGTGTTAGAAAACTCTTAAGTTCGATATTCGCAGTTCAACTCGCTAAAAGTTCGATTCAGATTCGGTTCGAAAATAAATGAATCGAACCTGAATGCGAGTTTAGGATCGATTAAATAAATGAATTGAACCTAAAAATCATAGGTTCGCTCATGTTCGATTCGGTAAAAGCTCGATAGACACATTTATATATACATATTACAAATCCTTATCTGCATAAGTGGACCTTATTTTGAGACAAGTGAATTTTGTCCCGTGATAAGTGAACTTTGTCTGGAGATGAGTGAATATTTACGAGATAAGTAGCTTTTATCTCAGTATAAACTATCCCAAAATAGATAGTCACACCGTGGTTACAACATCCATCATATATTTGTCTAATACTATTCCCTTCTCTATCCTCAAATCAAAAGAACAAGTATAAACCTTACTTAACATATATCCCCATATTATTCCTTATCCTCATCTGAATGGATATAAAAATATATTATAATTATGCTTTTTTCAAAGAGACGAATCTTTATTAATCTATTTTTTTCAAAAGATAAAGAAGAGTTGCACAGAAAAAATTGAATGATTGTTTATTCTAATTATAGACATATATATTTCCATTTTATTTCTTTTTTCAATCCATCATATTAGAAAAATCTCAAGTTCGATATTTCTTTAGGTTCAATTCGATTAAAAAGATGTTCGATTTAGATTCGGTTCGAAAATTAACGAACCGAACATGAGCACAAGTTTAGGCTTGATTAAATAAACGAACCGAACCTAAAAAATGTAGGTTCGCTCAGCTTCGGTCCGTTTACACCCCTACCTCTCATGGTGATTCATGCAAAATAATTATTAGTGCCAACCACACTATACAACTGACATAATTGCAATTGGTTGGTTGATGAACTTACCATTTTTTGTAAGATCACCATTGTATCATATGTTAGTTATGCGCTATGCAAAATGCATTCCTGGAATGCAGTATTAATAGTGTTTTCAATTTCCGTCATTCCATGACCCAATTAAGAATTGTGATATTGATGGTGTTTGTTCTAAATGTGACACTTTTACATTATTAAGACAAATAAAAATTTTGAAAAGCAAAAAGAGTGGGCTTATTTGCACCGTCATTAATTTGCATATTATTTAGAATTTTTATCTGAAAGATATCTTATTTGAGAGAAAAATGATGCAATACCACTCAGTCTTCCGCTCATTTAATCCGTAGACCAGGTAGCTTATAATTTTAGCAAAGACTACCCACTAACACAAAAATAGTGCTTTCCGCACTTAATGTTAGAGAAGGCTTAATTTCAGTTTAATTTGGTGCAGTTAGTTCTAAATCTGAACTGTGAAATCATACTCTACAATAAGCATGTGTCACATATTTGAAATCCAATCGAATGAACTCTGGAGCAGGATTTTTTGTGTCAAGAATTACCTCCTGGAAAACTAATTTAAACAATAATATTTTTTGCATACCAAAATAATTGTCAAAATCATTTTCAAGCATTCTTAAAGAAAAATTTACAAGATCACATACCTTGGAGAATAGTGCTACAATAACCACATCGGTACAAACGAAGATTGGTTGGTTCTACAAGAAGCTTTAGGCAATTGGGACAGCGGACTTTGCGGGAACCATCTTTCATGCTCTTCTTATCACTCTTACTGATACTATCCATGAAATTTTAAGAGGAGAGTAGAGGTGTACAAGTATCGAAATCTCCCCTGCACAGCATTTGTATAACATCAGAAGCATGTCGTGCTCATCTGGATTCTATAACTTTGTAGATCAGACATACTTCCAAGCTTCCACTGCATACTTGAGATGCACCACAATAATTTGCGCTCTACGGTAACTTATAAACTACAATAATTTACAAAGATGAAATAAAACATTATGATGGATTGAAAAATTAAATAGATAAAAAAACACAAAATTCCTGTTAAAAGCAAATAAGGATGCATTACTTAATGCAGAGTTTTTTTTCTAAAAAATGTAATGTGACGTACATGAGAGAACAGATGCATGGTAGCAACAACCTTAATTGTAGACACCAAAAAAAAACACTTTTAAAAAAGATGAAAATGGAGGAGAAGGGTGCATGGTATTGAGCATGTTTATAATAGAAAATAACAGGAGTTAGTTCATTACCAATTTAAGCTGTTATTTTGATGAATCTCTTTACGAGTACCCAGGTGTGCAAAGCCATTTCAAATGAGGATTGGGCAGAGAGACCGTGACCTTTTATAGCAGTGGTCTAGTTTGGGTGACAGCAGAATTAGCGCTAACAAAGCAGATGACCTAACTAAGTCTCTGAGGCGAAGGTTTCGAAGGAAGTGAAGGAGCTGAACAAGAATAGCTCCCCGGGTCCCAATGATTTCATGATCTTTTCTTGGGGATTTATGGGAGGTGGTGCATGATGATGTGATGAATATGATAAAGGAGTTCTAGGTGGGATATGCTGATTTGAGAGATTAAGACATGAGCAACTCTTTTTGATCCCTAAGAAGGGTATAGCCTTTGCTAGTGACTATATCCATTGTGATCTCCAATAAAATTTACATGATTGTGGCAAAGGTTTTGACGAACAACCTGCAGGGAGTTCAATCGGCGATTGTTATCCTCGGCAGACGATGTTCATTCTGGGAATGATGATGACCAACCCGATGATTATGGCATCCGAGATCATTTCAGACTGGACGAGAAGGTAGGTCTGTGTGGTTACTAGTGGAGTTTGACTTTTCCAAGGCATGTGATTTGGATTGGAGATTCTTTGGATCTCACTTCATACAAGAGGCTTCCTTGATATGTGGATTTCCCATATGAAAAGATGCATTACCACATATTCATTCTCAATGTTGATTAATAGTCATATAACAAGTGGCTTCTTCCAACCGCAATGGAGTGATTAAAGATGCCCCTAACAAACTTTTTAGATTGAAACAAATGCAAACTTTTTAGATTGAAACAAATGCACTTGCAGTAACATACAAGCAATCTATTCAGAGTGGATGTTTCAGTGGCTACGCAAATCATGGTCTTCATATCCCGTTGATGCAGTACGCGGATGACACTCTTTTATTTGTTAAGAGAGTATACGAGAGGCCACAAGGATATTTGCACTGATCGAGAATTTTGGAGGCCAATAAGTTCAGCTTATAAAGAAAAACAAGTCTTCCTTCATTCCTGTCGATTTAACTTATGAATAAGTGGAGGGTTGTGGTAAGGCATTGGAATCTATGTTGTGGTGTCAGTTCCCTGCATGGGTAAACAAACTTCATGAGGAGTGGTTAAGAATGTTGGATCATATGGAATGCAAGCTAGTCAGTCGAAAAGTTAAATGTTGTCAAGGGGAGGTTCTTTGGTTATGCTCAAGTCGATGTTTTCGGCAATCTCGATATTTTATCTCTCTTTACATAAGTCGATGTGAAGTTTCAGACTCATCTAGAAAGTGATGCGAATGAAAATTTTGGGTGGAAGAAATTTGGAGAGGAAGGAAGAAAGAGGAAGAAGATGCGCTTGTTGTACAAGAGTTTGGATAAGAAGTGCTGACATAGTTGTAAAAATCGGCCAACTAGGCCGACTAGTTGGCCTGATTAGTTAAGTCAGAGGGTAGCCGACTTAACTAGGCCTAGTTGGCAAATAGCCCCCCTCCCCCTCCCTTGACTAATCGGGATGACTAATCGGCTGATTTCTACACGAGGGTTTTTTTAGTTTTTTATGCTATTTTTGATGGCTCTTATTTCTCGTGGTTTGTGTTCTTCTTAGTTTTTATGCTTTCTCAAGATTGCAGAGTCACCCATGCATGGTTTGAACCATTTATAATCAATCATTTTTCTTAAAATCATGCTATCATGTTGTATGTTTAGTTTATGTTGTTAATGGAACTACATACTAAAATTAAAAAAAATCAGAATATGGTGGCATAAAAGGGACATTCGATGGTTAGGATCCAATGCAATACTTTACAATATTCAGTTTTGTATTATTGTTATTGTTCATGCTTACCATAAACATCTACATAGGGCTAATTTATTTTTGTATGCTACTCATTCACTGCTTTTTCTATTGATTATAATTAAAAAATTCAAAACCGATTAAAGGCCGATTAAGTCCGATTAGTCGCCCGACTGCCGATTAATCCTTAGTCAATGACCCAACCGATTGAATACTGACATCTGCAACCTTGAGTGCGTAGATGCACGATGGAGAGACGAAAAAAGGAGGAGAATAAGATAACTCTCCAATTTTAATAAAACTCCAATTGTCCCTAAACGAAGAGGATGACGCAGCTAACCACATCCTACTCTTGCATTTGCTTTTAGTCAACGAAGGGGGTGACGCGAGTTGAGGTTGATTTCTAGAGAGGGTTCGTCTTCATGTCATCGAGGATCATAGAGGTCCAATTTCTATCATATCAGAACTTCCTCACAGAACTTAACAAATCATAAAGTCGCTTGAGAGTCACAGGCGAATTTTCATAAAAGGACTAGAATTCTCATAAATGAAGTATTCGAGTCTTCCCCTCAGCCTTAACTAAACAAATTCTTCCGGATAGTGAGGGCCTTAGATTTCCAAAAATTTCTCTTCTCTATTTTGTCAAATCGATCTAGCTTTAGTATTTTGATTGAGTTGGATCTGGGAATCACACCAAGATAAAAAAAAAGCAAGCAGAGGCCAACGAGAAGACCGAAAGATCTAACAGAGAGCAGTGTACCTGAACCGAGTGCGGGATTGAGATAAAAACCCCGGCGGCCAAAGACAGAGGTCTCGCACACCTTCACAAGCCTTCAGGTTCGTCGGTTGCCGCTCCCCGTTCGCCGATTAGAACAGAGGGGGAGGTTTGAATAAGGACCGGAAGTCCACACGCTGCCCAGGGAGGCTGTGTTGGCGAGTGCGCGCCATTAATACCGTTTACCCGTCCCTCCCTTCCGCCCCCACAGGCCTCTCCGAGTCGACCAATCCCCGTCTCCCATCTTTTTTTTTGTTTTTATCAGTTGTGCCCATATGAGATATTGCAATTTCAGTTATGCCCCTTCTTTTTTTGGAATATCAGTTATACCCCTACCTTCATGCAAAATTCACAGTTCTGCCCTTCTGTTAAGGTAACATAGGGGCATAACTGATATTACAAAAGGGCAGAACAGTGAATTTTGCAAGAAGGTAGGGGCACAACTGATATTTCAAAAAAGAGGGGCATAACTGATATTGCAATATCTCAGAGGGGCACAACTGATAAAAACCCCTTTTTTCATTTTGTAAATACGTCCTTTGCAATTTTGCAAATAATATCTATCTATTTTTTTATAATTAAAGTATGATCATCACAGAAATATCTCGATTAACCCTGGCTACCATACATTTCATTCTATGGATCAAACTGTTGATAACGGTATAAAACTATAAATAAAATAAACATTTACACAACAAATTCATAAATTATATTAGATTTATTGTTTATCACCCTTTCTTCGTCTTCTTCTCTTTCTCTTCTTTCTTTCTCTATCCTTTATGTCATCATCTTCTTTCCACCTCTGATAACAACGTTGAGATGGAAGATTATGTCCTACGCGTTTCCCACCAGCACCAAGTTGTATTGCATATGTTTGTGTGTGTATGTGTGTCTGTGAGTTTGACAAGAAGTAATGAAGCCTTTAAGATTTATGGTTAGTCGAGGAGGAGAGAAGTGGTAGGAGATGGCTGAAGAATATGAAAAGAATAATAAAAAAATGACTTCTTGTAGTTTGAAGATGTAAAAGTTATTATTATATTTTACTTCTTTAGCCACTAGTCCTAACTTTTTGACCCATTGCTCTTGTCGAGAAGAGCTATTATGAAATAAGTAGGTTGTAAATGCTATTTAAAAAAAATGAAAGTGTATAAATATAAAATTCTAAATTTGACCATGCCATTTTTTTCTTACTCTTTACTTGATTGAATCCATGAGCAATGAAATGTCCTTTGTATGATAGATAACTGGATAGGGTAATTATATAGATTGTTGATTACATTGTATGAGTTACCAAGTAGTATGAGATGTCACTAGCATTGTAAGTATTGGTGTGATAGTAGTCAAATGGAGTTCTATAAGATGATGCTTTTTTAGAAAAGATGCTCATACTCACAATTATACCATAGTCATACACATCATTTAGAGAATCTAATCATTTAGAAAAATCATGAAAAAAACTTATGTATAAAATATACAGAGCATTCAATAAAACAACTGGACATATCAGTTTCAAGTAGGGATGAAAACGAATGTGTATATATCAGATCTGCTATTGTATTCGTTTTATACATATTTTGATATTCGTATTCGTATTCGTTTTAAAATGGATGCGAATATGGATATCACTTTGAAGTTCGCTAATATTCGCATTCGTATTCGTATATTCGTTATCATACATAACTGTAATAACAGATTTATTTTATGATTGAATTCAGTATTGTTGATATAATTATTATGAAATTACTATATCTGGTATATCAATTTTATGTGTAAGCCATCCTAAACATCTATATTTTAGTTAATCTTTTAAAAAAATCCTATTATTATTCATATCCAATTCATATTCGTTTTTTAGGGATATGATAACACATTTTTCACATCCGTCAATATTCGTATCCGTATTTGTATTTATACCTATATTCGTATCCGCGTCCGATCATTTTCATCCCTAGTTTCAAGTGTATGCTTCATACTAAGGGTGTATTGGCTAAGTAACACAAAGGAAAATTCAAGCGGGTGTCACACACATAAACACTGTACAATTTAAACAAGAAACATACAGGCTAGCATATTTAGTAATTTGACCAACAATACGTCTAGGGTTATAAGATTATGTCACACATTAGAAACTCAAGGTGCATAGTCACGTGTACTTACACAAATATTTAGATATATGCCCTGCTCGAAGTTTGCATATCATCAAACCATTTAGTAGAATACTCTTAAACACATATTATGTTGTATTTAGAATTAATGTAATTAGGTTTTAATTTGATAAACATATGCCATTACATTAGTATTTAATTTGGTTTCGATTGGGAAACTAAAATTGCATTGGAGAGAAAGTTGAGAATTCTCAAATTTGAAACAAGGAGTAGTTTGGGTGGAAGTTTAGTACCACGTCTAGTATTTCTAAACTTTTGGTGGGCTTATATATGAGTTCACACCCCCAAACTCTTGTTGTAAGGAATGGAGGACTACACATGCGCGCGCGTTTCGCTCTGTTTCCAGCTCTAGAGAGTCAATTCAGATTTCAATACTTTTGTTATGGATTTCATTTGGCAGTTCGATTAAATTAATCATACAGATTAATTTGAATTCGACTGGGAATTCTACTCGACGCAACGACTCGGTTTTTGCTGTAGTTTTTGAATCCGAAGGGACAACCCGTTGAAGGGTTTTTTTTCGGAAAATGAAAAGTACGCGCTCTAGGGCACGCAAGCCTCCTTTTTTACCCCTCCCCTAACACTGTTTTTCAACACTCGCAAGAAAAACCCTTCTTCCTTCTCCCTAATCCATTCTTCTGCTCCCGTGGATGAACATTCTTCTTCATTAGTTGCAGTTCTCTGAGGTACTTTCGAGGACGATCTTATCGATGTGAGGTCTGGATGCAAAGATACATGTGGCTCGGCTTGGTGGAGCGAGACCAATTAAGGCTGAGAGGCTCGGGTGGACGAACTTGACAGTTGAGGACCCTTCTCGATTAGGGAATCAACGACAGGGAGGACCAACCTCTAGGACCGTTGGATTAAGCCTGATGAGGCGAGATCCAACGGTATCTATATGTCTTCCTCCTCTGTGGGGGGGCGAAGGAGAGGCTGGGCTCCGACGACTCCCTCCGAGCGCCACCGACGTCCTGGTGATAGGTGAATGCTCGAGGAAGCATCAGAGGAGGCAGGTGAAGGTGCTGATGGTGATGAACAGCTGCAGTAATGGCCCAAGTTGCATGGCGATGTTTCTTTATCGGAGGTTACAGAGGATACCGGAGCTTGGTCGCTCCGTCCGATCAGTGAATGGGAAAGGATCATGCAAGGGTTAGCCTGTGGAGCGGATCGAAATGAATGCAATGGAGGTTCTAGTAGAGAGGAAAGAGGTGGGGACATGGAGCTCCAGGTATGTGTAAGACCTGGAGGCGGAGGGTTACGGGAGAGGTCGTGGAGAAATGAGAGGACGGTCGGAGGGTGGCACGAAGGAGATGGATGAACAACAATTCTCATGAGATGGTCAGTGATCATGGGGGGGTATGTGCATGCGTAGAGAAAATTAAGAGAAAAACAAAGAAAAAGAGGTGCAGAAGCTTACCTGACCGGAGATGGAGTTTGGGAGGAGTATAGGCCTGGGCTGAGGACCTGGGCGGCCCTTCGGTCATCTCTCTACCTGGGTGACTGCTCCAGGGGGCTCTGGCAGGTTCTGGGAGAAGTTGCGACATGGCCAGAACCATGGGTCAACACACGCGCTTCGGTCGTTGTTGCGAGGCCAAATCCGACCTCCCCTGTCATGGGGAGGTGGAGGTCGCTAGGTTATAGCCCTTGAATGGTGGACTAGTGGGATGGTGGCAGAGAAGTTGGTTTTAAAGGGGAGGATCACCAGCCGTTACAATGGTGGAAGTGCAATTTGTAACGGTCGGCATTGGCCGTAGGAATAGGATCTAGGGTCATTGATGATTGGGCGAGGGTGAGGGGCCTTAGGGCTACGTGGGGGAGTAGTTAGATCATGGAGAGGGGGTGGAATATTGGTGCCAAAATAGAAAGGGGGAGCGGGTGTAGCGAGGTGTAACACCTGGGAGAGTGAGATGCGGGAGGAGGACAATGAGAAGATGATCCAATGGTCAGGAAAAGGGTGTGGGGTGATGGATGGAATTTGATCAAGGGATCTGATCCAACGGTGAGTAGTGAGGCACATGTGTGCAATGGAGATGAAACATGGGGCTTCATCCTATGATGGGGAGAGGAGAGGTGACGTGGAGGGCTATAAGTTGTTGGATGGGTGCCGCCATCCAACAGATGAGGTTAAGGTGGAAAGGAACCGCGAGGATAAGGTTAGGAAGGAGAATCAAATGGTTAAGGGCGAAGCATGTAGGAACAATCAAGATGGAAGCGGGGGGAGAAGATACAAGGGCGGCTGAGAAGGCACGTGGCACAAAGGGGGGATGAGCCACGTGGCAGCTTCAGAGAGCGCTATATGGCCCAATCAAATTATTCAGAAAATAGGAAAATGAGGAGAAATTATAAAAGAAATAGAAGGAGGTAAAATTAGGAAAAACTCAAACCATGAAAGTTGTAGATCTCGAGGAGATCTACAAGTTTCATGTTGGACAAAAATCCAAAAGAGATTAAATAAACAAAAAAATTGGAGAGTATTTTTAATATATAAGAGCACTATTTTATTTGTTTTGTGATTTTTTGTCCTTTTAATTTCTTTTTAAAACTAAAATAAATATTTATAACATGTAATCTAATTTTTTGGAGTTTTTAATAGGAAATAAAATAAGGAAAGTAAAGAAAAATAAAAGGTGTTAATTTATATACAATAATTAGGGATAGTTATGGGAAGAGGGTCAATTGTTAATAAAGCGAAATTAATGAAGATTTTTATTGAATTGTTTCATCAAGGAGGATAATAATTAATAGATAATATGATTAATCATATATTCATCCGGTGCGTGTGTCATCTGGAATCAAAGACCGAAGGAGACATGGAACCTTGTTCTTTCATGTTCTTCCTCCGACCCTCAAGACCGTCGGATCAAGCTAGATCTGGACCCTTAATTCAAAGTGAAACGAAGTCCGCTCAGGGATATTAGATTTTAAGAAGTGGTACAGGGCACCTCTTGCATCGTCCATCAGCACCCTTTATGAGGTAATTTGCTAAGACCCCTTGCCGCCTTTTGTAATTTCTAATAAGTCCTGTAAATACTGAGCAACATTTAAATATTTTAGTATAAATTTGCAAAGACCCCCTGAATTTTCTTAATATTACAATCAGGTCCTTTCGCCTCACGTGTGGGGCCACGTGAGGCTTTGTAAAATTACTAGCATAACACTATCTTTTGCCGACCTATTATCAAATACCTTAATGTTTTATTAAATTGCAAATAGGTCCTACTAGCTTGTATTTTTATTTCTTATCTTATGTTTTTATTAAATAGTTTAAATGCTCTGCGAATTGTAGGAAAATTACAGTAGGTTCCTTGTAGCATGCTTGTACACGCTTTACATTTTTGTTAATATTTTACTGTTTTTTCCTATTTTCTAAAAAAGAGCCTTTTATTCCCTGTCTATTTATTAAAATCTAAAAAATTTATAAAATCATCTTTAAAAATTCCAAAAAAAAATACATTAAGTATATTACTATATATTCTACCTTCAGACTAAAAACCACTAAAATTACAAAACAAAAAAGTTATAAAACCATAAAAATACTATAAAAATCAGAAAAAATTCATTAAAAAAATCAAAAATATTGTTTTTTGTTCTATATTTGTCTTTATTACATACAATATTTATTTAAAATAGATTCGGGAATTTATGAAACTATAACTATTTTAGAACCCAAAAAAGTTCCACTATATTATTCTATTCATTCTTTTGTACATTTAATACAAAAAAAAGTAGAAAACATTGTATAAAAATAAAAATAAACAAAATCTTAAAAGATAAAAAACATTTTATTTATTGAATTTTGAGTATATTTATATATATTTAAAATTATAACACTCTATATATCTTACATACTCTATATATTACTTATGAATACATATTATTATTACATATATATTATATCTTAAAAATTAAAAAATTTAAAATTTGCAAAATAAAAAAGGAAAAAATAAAAAAATAAAAAATTTAAAACAATTTAAAACAATTTAAAATCTATAAAAGTTAAACATAATTAAAAGACTACAAAAAATTAGAAAATTTTAAAAAGTACAAAAATTAATTATTATTGGTTCTTATTAATTGATAATAATTGTACTATCATCCATTACTCTCACTGTTTCGACCCGTACACTTGCGTACTATACACACATTTTGTAGGGTATAATAAATTTCATCTCACCTTATTATTAGTGCATATATTACTCTTGAGTTGGTTGTTGATTTAATTCGATTGAGTTGAGCATCGAGTGCCGTGAGAGCGACTGATACAGGGATTGCCAGATCTGACTTGTAGGACACCGTGGTCCCTCCAAGATAAGACTTTAGGTGCCTCGTCTCGATTGAATTATAAATAATGTAAGACCTAGAATAAACCTGAAGTTTTAATCTTATTTGAACTATATCCTTCGTTAAGTTTCTCATTCAATCATTAGGAACGTGTATCGATCACATGCTCCAAAAGCATATATCATACCTTCAAATCTAGTTTTATTTCCAAAAGAAGATGATAAACGTTGGAATTCACTTTATCCCAATATCTCATGAGTGATCTCATGTCTTCCGGTTTAGTAGTGAAGTTGTATGATCCCTTTGAGAGATCATATTACTTGTATGCCTTCATATGCATACCAGCTCGCCAATGTATAGACCTTGATTAGGTCATCAACCTAATGGTCTGTCTAATGTACATGCTTAGACATATAATATCACATCTGTCTCCAGTCAGAGGATACGTATCTATATCATGACAACTTATGATATAGATCTTGGTTATGTAGATCTCGCTAAGTCAACTCTTTTACTTAACTCATATGGCACCTCTGAATCTATATTCCTTTGTAGTAGACCTGCATCAAGAGGTTGGTCAGATGCCAGTCTTTGGAGTAATATTGCCATTTCCTTCTTAGGTTGGAGATCTCTTCTTGATAATCACTTGATGGTGTGGTTGTGTCCTCAATCTAACTCTTTAGATATTCAACCCTGCACATATCTTTATGATCCAACCTTTGGATCAACAATTGTATGATATCAAGATGGCCATGGTACATAATCCTATTGGTACTAAGGGACCTATTATCTGAACTAGTCGTTCTTCATTTGACCTAACATAAATGTCATTTTCATTGAGTCCTTTTTTTCTCCACTTATGCTCGATGAGGGTACTACATCTCCATATCTTTCATATGATATAATGTCTAAGATATAAACTCTTGTTAATAATGTACGTGTTGTATACATAGGAGCATGAATAATGTCATACAAACATGTTAGATTCTGATTCTGGGCCAAGGTATATGATATGTGCTTAAGGACTTCGAAGGATGTTTATAGTTTTCTTATTTTACCTTTAAACTCTTTGTTGCTTGCTTTAGGATACATGTCTAGCATTTGAGTATAGCTTTTGACATGTTTTGCATATACCACATATTTGTTAGATAGATGTGTACTTCCTTTAGTTTGTATGATTGAGTTCCTCATATTTTTATTCTTGTGTTTGAGTCAATTATATCATATTGAAGTGATCGTTGAGAAGAAGTGTTCCATGGTGTTCGCACTCCTCAACAATATGGGTTATTATGTCGCTAATGTCAATATATGCTGCCCTAAAAAACACAATGGGGTAAAGCGAGAGCTTGCATACCATTACGCTAATATCCATATAAGCACACATAGGTTCATGGAACGACCACATGTCAACTCTATATAGACGTAAATCATTTATATTGTTATGACAATGATATGATGAGATGGTGTGATTTAAATACACAAAGAGGTTATATCACCACATCATTATTTATACCAATACAAGAAGGCTCTTAAAGACCTCCTCTTATGCATGTGTGTTCCATACTAGTATGGATAATGCATAATATGTTGTAAACATGATTATCAATGCATATTTTAAACAGTAATTACACGAATCCAAATAAGAGCTCATTCCATAAAACAAATGAAATAAATGTGGAAAGCTCAAAACACGAGAAACAAAATAAAAGAAAGATGAAGAAAACACGAAAAACTGTGACGAGATCCCCACGTGAATAGATACTCGAGCACTGGATCTTATTAAGTGTGGCAGAGACCAAATTATTACAAATTAATTGTCACAATTAATTAAATCACACTCTCACAAAAAATGAAAATAAAAGCTAAGGACGGGCTGCTCTTTTCCTTCTTCCTTGCTCCTCTCTCTCGCTCTCTCCTGGTTGGTTCACAAGTAGAAAGACAACCTAAGCTTGCCTCGGGTGCATCCACCTCCTAAGAGACAGATATCGCCAAGCGGTCCCTCGTAAGAAAAATCAACAAGAAATATGGATTAGAATAGTCAAATAATTATCATAGATGAATAGCAAAAATAAGAAAGAAATAAAAAGCAAGCTATATACAAGAAAATGTGCCACACTCCATTGTTGCCTGACAACGGTGCCATTTCAAGGACACCCCGCCAACTTTACTTAATTGTGTACAAACAACTTGCTGACGGTATATGTTAATTTGTACTAGTTGTGGAATGGCGCTCAACGAATCATGGTGAGAGAGGGATCTCTACGAGGAATGTCTCGATTTGAATTTGTAAACCAGGCAAGTCCGAGGTCGAACACATGGACATGACTGATTATGTACTTTTCATTTAGGTTCAACAATGGTGATCAAGCTACTAAGATGGGATATCTAGGTCAAGCTAGGTCATAATGCACAACAAAATGTATGAATGATGTTTTTGGTGATTTTTTATGCAATTTAAAGTGATGCTACAAAATGCACATGAAAGCAAGCACACCAAATGGGCCTAAGTGACATGATGTGTTGATTAAATTAAGCTCCTTAAAATTTTCAACCAAATATCTAGATAGATCCTTAATCCAAATTTTGTCACAAATTAGGCTCACGAAATGGTCTGGGTTTAATATACATCACTTTAAGGCATCTTTAGTGAATGAGCAATTAAACTCCAAAGTCACATTAATTCTGGAATTAAAAGTTAAATAAATTTCAAATTCAGTTCCTAGAAAATTGAGTTTACGGTCAATCAAATCAAGGAGCAAAGTGGTTCACTTAATTCATTTATCAAGCCAATTAAGAAGACCAATTAAGCTCAATAAATAACCTAAGTTCTCTGAATTTTCATTCATTCATAATATGTTACAAACTGAATCCAATTAAACCATTAAAGAGCATTAAATTAGCTTTAAAATAAGACTAAATTCATGCAATTTGGATAAAGGGTGCTCAAGTTATTCAAAATTCAATCCATGGGCCTAAATGAAAGAAAACATGAAGTTTTTACTTTAAAAAGGTCCAAACATGGGCTAAAATGCAATTTACAAAAGCCACAAAGGGCTACATACAATTTTCGCAAAATACGGAAGGATTTAAATGCAATAAAAGTAAACATGGGGATTATCTTACAATTTTCATATGGCACGTGTTGTGCACACGCATAGTCAGGGACCAAATAACAAATACAGAAATGTCCAGGGGTGTCGGTGCAAATATCCCAACTCATGTGCATAAAACATGTGATGGGATGGAGACTGAATGCTCGGCTCGGTGTACACATGGCAGCTCCACATGGACTCAGATGTTGGCTTGACTCCCGAGACTGGGGAATGAATCGTCGCTTCGGCGAGAGGCTCGGGAGCGATCCTGACTGTTAGATCTGATCGGAAGGATCAGATCCCATGGTGCTTGTAACATGTGTTCCTCCTCCTCTGTCGCAGGTGGTGACATACAGGCGGAGCTCCGGTAACACTCCTATAGATCCTCCTCATGATGTTGGATCCCGTAAAGCTTGAAGGAGGTAGAGGAAGCCTCTGTGAAGGTGTTGCTACAGTGGAGGAGCGCAAAGGTGGTCTGAGTCACCGTATCGATGAAGGTATCATCGTCGTGAAGCTCAAGGTGGTAATAGGGATCTATATTCTGATCATTTAAGGGAAATGGGTACATGCAGATGTTAGTAGATAGCAGAGGCCGAGGGGGTGCAGTTGGGAAGGTCATGAAGTGGGTTGGGGCTCATCAGAGGTGGAGGAGTCGAACCTGGAGATGGCTCCAGCCTTTGCGAGGCTGGAGGTGGAGAGAAGCAGATGAGGTTGTGGAGAAGCGGATATGGGGCAGATGAAGCAGTGCGAAGATGTTGGATAGACAGCAAAGCGAGTGTGATGGTCGAAGTGAAGTGAGGGTGATTGTTTGTAAATAGAAAAATGGGAGAAACATGATAGAAACAATGGAGGGAAGATTTTACATGAGGTAGAAGATGATGACGGGAATGAACTAGAGAAGGGAAGAACGTGCCTGGAAAGTGGAGTCGAGTACTCCGGTCTTTGCTTGACGAACTGGAGTTTGGCAGCTCAAGCAGCTAGTGCAGCTGCAACTCCTCTGCAAAGATGAGGATATCGCCGGAGGAAATTCTTGATAGTGGCTCGTCGTCTCTCACAATTCCTATCACCAATGGGAGATAGTGGCTCAAAGGTTCCTCGCATACAAGCGGATGTGCGTGAAGTGGGGCGGAGATAAAGTATTTGAAGACGGAGAAGATGAGGAGCAGGTAGTAGAGATGTGGGTTCGTAGACTCATGGAGGATTGAGGGAGAGGAGAGAGGAGGAGACAGATGTAAGGCAAAGACAAATGATGGTTGGGATTTGACTCGATGAGGTCAGGAGGATGAGGAGGTTATCGAAATCGCGGGGAAAATGGAAAGGCGGAAGGTGTGTGGCGAGTAAGATCACGGGGCGCGAGGTAGGAGAGGAGGTTCTGACTGTTGGGCCTTGCGATCCAATGGTCTGGATGGGAGCGGGAACGGGCTCCAGATTAGATCTGAAGCCCCGATCAAGCGGTTGATAGAGGAGCAGAAGTGTACGGTGGGGACGTGACTAGCAAAGTTGGATCCAAGGGCCAGCATGGGGGGAACGCGTGGCACGTGGAGGGGCGGGCCGCATGGCGGCTCCTGGGAGTGCCACGTGGATGAATGAGGAAAATAAAGAAAAATAAGAAACAAATATATATAAGTAAATTAAGAAAAACATAAAACATGAAAGTTGTAAATCTCAATGAGATCTACAAGTTTCATGTTGACCAAAACCCAAAATAAATCAAACAAAAGGGAGAAACATTTTGGAAGCATTTTTAAGGAATACAAATACTTGATTTTAAATTTGTTATTTTTTTGTATTTTTAGTTTATTTTTAAACCCAAAATAAAAAAATACAACAAAAGGTAATAAAATATTTACAAATATACAATAAATTAGGATTAGTTAATTACATAAGGTTAGACGTTAATTTGAGTTAATTATACATAGATTTTTTTTGAATAGTTCAAATAAGGCGGATAATGAACAATAAATACTATGATGAATCCCAGATTCATCATCCCCCTATACTTAAACTATGCTTGTCCTCGAGCAAAGAATAGAAAATAAGTTGGACAAGCCCCGACTGTGCAAGTGAAAAACAAGACTCGATTCCTTCAAGGACTCTCGGTTTCAGTTGACCTAAGATTCTAAGTTCAACCTAGCCTTAGCCAAAAGGTATCCAACTTCCTCAATCTTCATACTCTCTGATATACATAGGTAGTAAGTGTATGATATTAAAGTGTGGCTGCAGTTACAAGAGCAGAGTCAAAGCGTCATCCAAGGTCCAATTCCAAGAAACTCTCCTATGGAGACAACCCTCAACACTAGGGAATGAACCAGTTCGGGCCTTCAATCTACCCTCTCTTTAGTTTGCCATACTTAAATGTGAATGTGAATGGCCCATAGATGGAAGGGAATAGGTTTGTGTCAATTTTTGTAGCACCCAGACTTGTAGCATTTATGATGTAGAGCTCTTTTGGGTAATATCCCGACTTCTGGCTATAATAGTGGTGGTCCAAGTGGACACTTTAGAAAGGTTGGCAGCGCTTGACTTTGGTGGAAGCTCTTTGATATTGAACTTTGTATGATGAGAGCTTTTCTTTCAAAAAGTTCTTTCTTTCTTTTTTTTATTTGGCTAGCTCCACTATTTTTACCAAAGTTGACGCACACTGATCAACAAAAATTTAATTTCATTATACCCTGACACTTAGGTTTATCAATAGATTGGTACAAGAAACCTTGTTCTCATACCGACAAATGGTTGCTTACACTCAAGCTTCGTGAAGGCTTCGTCAATTTTATCCCATCCTCAAGTATCGTAAATTTGGATCCAGACTCAAATCCCTCATCCCAGACCCTTAGGTGAAACCTCAAATCCTCTCATCATAACTACAGTCATGCATGTGAAGTGCATATCATATTCTTAGAAAAGAGACTAAGTATGCAATATAGGATAGAAATCTGTCAGACCAAGGAAGTATGAATAATTAAATCCAAGACCCTAATGACTAAGGTTGGTTAACTCTGAATCTTAAGACCTCAAAAATCAAGTGTCCTTATACATCACAAGTCTTGTGTGAAAGTGTAAGTGCCATAGACCACACCAACCTAACTTAATAGTTAGTTAATTTTTATTTCTTCTCCTTTTTTTTGAAACTTTAGAGAAATAGTGGCTGGCCCAATCTCATATGAATAGTTGCATCTACTTTCAGCCAGTATGGGTGTAAGTACATACCGTTAAACGGATACCCATATTACTTCAAGACGGTGTCATATGCATTATCTTTTAACCACCATTCTGTTAAGAGAGACTGTGGTTCCCTCACTGAAAAGTAGCTAACCATTTGTAAGCTTGGTAATCATAATCATAGCTAAAGAAAAGTTTTAAATTTTTCTGATTTTTATTGGGTTTTGAATAAGGTTGATTGTATTTACAAACACGAGTCATTTTCATTTATCCCAGTTTTGAAAAGATTTTCGAAAATAATTTCAAGCATGTCACATAATATATAGTTTCTCAAAATATTTTTCAAATGATTTTCAAAACAAGCAAAATCCTTATTTTTCAAACCACTGTCAAATATTTTTCAAAATAATGTAACATAGTTGTAAATAATTTTCGAAATAATTGTATGCAAATCAGTTCAAAAATACTTATTCCTTAGCTCCAAAAAGTTTGAAAATTTCAAAAGATAAGCTATGGCTAAAGTATATATACAATATATACGATATACCCCCCTATGCTTAGCTTTTGCTATGTCCTCATAGCACAAAGTGATATGAAGCCATAGCTCAGGATAAATATAAAAGGACCTATAAGAACTGAAGGGTCTTTCCCCTATACTTAGGCTTTAAAAAACCTAAGTGTGGTAAGAAAGCAGAAGGGATCGAATGAGTGAAGAATGAGAATGGATGAAGACAACACAAAGAAGGGAATACTCAGGATACAGAGGACAATATGTAAACAAGAGTCGGGGTTAGGCTTTAAATAGCCTTAGTATGGAGTTAATATCTACATGAGAAGGAACCTAGGCACTGAAAGAATGACTAAATCAGTTGTACAAGAGTGAGTGAATCTTTTAGGATGTTGAATCTAGATATTGCATCTTCATGAAGAGTTATTTGAAATATGCTTTGTGCTCTCTCTGCATGAGGTTGATGACCTCGACTTGAATAACTGCTCTCTAGAGTCTACAAAGTGCTTCAACAATTGTTCATTCACCACATGGGATTGTGCACCATTTGTGAGATCAGCTATCTCTACACTTCCATTCGTGTGCACTTCCTTAACAACAAAGGGACCCGTCCACTTATGAGCTTCCCGTGGAACATCTTTAACCTGGCATTAAACAACCATACCTTTTGCCCAGTGACAAAGTCTTTGCACCTAATGTACTGATCATGACATCTCTTCACTATGCCCTTATAAATCAAACTGTTGTCATATGCCCTATTTCAGATTTCCACGAGCTCGTTCAAGTTCAAGTAACGACAAAGCTTCTCTACGTGACAACTCCAATTACTATGTTTAATTGCCCATTCGGATTTGTGAATCAGCTCTGCGAGTAAATGACATGGCTTGCCATAGATCATTTTAAACGGTGAAATGTCCAATGATGTCTTGTAGGTTGTCCTATAGGTCCACAGAACTTGGTCTAAAAGCTGGGACTAGTTCTTTCTATCAAAACGAACCAACTTCTGCAATATACTCTTCACCTCTCTGTTCGAAACCTCTGCCATGCCATTGGTTTGTGGGTGGCAAGGACCGGTGACTCTGTGCTCAAATCCATAGTCCTTAACTAAAGATCTCACATATCGGTTCACAAAGTGACTACCCCCATCAAATATCAGAACTTTTGGTACCCCAAATCAGGCAATAGTATGGCAAGATATCAGAACTTAGAGAGATCGAGATAACCAAGGCCTATATCATAAGGTGTCATAATATAGACATGTATCCTATGATTGGAGACAGATGTATTACTATATGTCTAAGCATGTACATTAGATGAACCATTAGGTTGATGACCTAGTCAAGGTCTATAACTTGGTGAGATGGCATGCATATGAAGGCATACAAGTAATACGATCTCTCAAAGGGATCATACAGGTTCACTACTAAACCGGAAGATATGAGCTCACTGATGAGATATTGGATTAAAGTGATTTCCAACGTTTGTCATCTTTTTTTGGAAATGAGACCGGATTTAAAGGTATGATATATGCTTTTAGAGCATGTGATCGATACCCGTTCCTAATGATCGAATGAGAAACTTAACAACAAAACATTGAAGGATATTGTTCAAATAAGATTAAAACTTCAGCTTTATTCTGGGTCATGAGGTCGTGAAGCTCAAGGTGTACACATGGCAGCTCCACATGGACTCAGATGTTGGCTTGACTCCCGAGACTGGGGAATGAATCGTCGCTTCGGCGAGAGGCTCGGGAGCGATCCTGACTGTTAGATCTGATCGGAAGGATCAGATCCCATGGTGCTTGTAACATGTGTTCCTCCTCCTCTGTCGCAGGTGGTGACATACAGGCGGAGCTCCGGTAACACTCCTATAGATCCTCCTCATGATGTTGGATCCCGTAAAGCTTGAAGGAGGTAGAGGAAGCCTCTGTGAAGGTGTTGCTACAGTGGAGGAGCGCAAAGGTGGTCTGAGTCACCGTATCGATGAAGGTATCATCGTCGTGAAGCTCAAGGTGGTAATAGGGATCTATATTCTGATCATTTAAGGGAAATGGGTACATGCAGATGTTAGTAGATAGCAGAGGCCGAGGGGGTGCAGTTGGGAAGGTCATGAAGTGGGTTGGGGCTCATCAGAGGTGGAGGAGTCGAACCTGGAGATGGCTCCAGCCTTTGCGAGGCTGGAGGTGGAGAGAAGCAGATGAGGTTGTGGAGAAGCGGATATGGGGCAGATGAAGCAGTGCGAAGATGTTGGATAGACAGCAAAGCGAGTGTGATGGTCGAAGTGAAGTGAGGGTGATTGTTTGTAAATAGAAAAATGGGAGAAACATGATAGAAACAATGGAGGGAAGATTTTACATGAGGTAGAAGATGATGACGGGAATGAACTAGAGAAGGGAAGAACGTGCCTGGAAAGTGGAGTCGAGTACTCCGGTCTTTGCTTGACGAACTGGAGTTTGGCAGCTCAAGCAGCTAGTGCAGCTGCAACTCCTCTGCAAAGATGAGGATATCACCGGAGGAAATTCTTGATAGTGGCTCGTCGTCTCTCACAATTCCTATCACCAATGGGAGATAGTGGCTCAAAGGTTCCTCGCATACAAGCGGATGTGCGTGAAGTGGGGCGGAGATAAAGTATTTGAAGACGGAGAAGATGAGGAGCAGGTAGTAGAGATGTGGGTTCGTAGACTCATAGAGGATTGAGGGAGAGGAGAGAGGAGGAGACAGATGTAAGGCAAAGACAAATGATGGTTGGGATTTGACTCGATGAGGTCAGGAGGATGAGGAGGTTATCGAAATCGCGGGGAAAATGGAAAGGCGGAAGGTGTGTGGCGAGTAAGATCACGGGGCGCGAGGTAGGAGAGGAGGTTCTGACTGTTGGGCCTTGCGATCCAATGGTCTGGATGGGAGCGGGAACGGGCTCCAGATTAGATCTGAAGCCCCGATCAAGCGGTTGATAGAGGAGCAGAAGTGTACGGTGGGGACGTGACTAGCAAAGTTGGATCCAAGGGCCAGCATGGGGGGAACGCGTGGCACGTGGAGGGGCGGGCCGCATGGCGGCTCCTGGGAGTGCCACGTGGATGAATGAGGAAAATAAAGAAAAATAAGAAACAAATATATATAAGTAAATTAAGAAAAACATAAAACATGAAAGTTGTAAATCTCAATGAGATCTACAAGTTTCATGTTGACCAAAACCCAAAATAAATCAAACAAAAGGGAGAAACATTTTGGAAGCATTTTTAAGGAATACAAATACTTGATTTTAAATTTGTTATTTTTTTGTATTTTTAGTTTATTTTTAAACCCAAAATAAAAAAATACAACAAAAGGTAATAAAATATTTACAAATATACAATAAATTAGGATTAGTTAATTACATAAGGTTAGACGTTAATTTGAGTTAATTATACATAGATTTTTTTTGAATAGTTCAAATAAGGCGGATAATGAACAATAAATACTATGATGAATCCCAGATTCATCATCCCCCTATACTTAAACTATGCTTGTCCTCGAGCAAAGAATAGAAAATAAGTTGGACAAGCCCCGACTGTGCAAGTGAAAAACAAGACTCGATTCCTTCAAGGACTCTCGGTTTCAGTTGACCTAAGATTCTAAGTTCAACCTAGCCTTAGCCAAAAGGTATCCAACTTCCTCAATCTTCATACTCTCTGATATACATAGGTAGTAAGTGTATGATATTAAAGTGTGGCTGCAGTTACAAGAGCAGAGTCAAAGCGTCATCCAAGGTCCAATTCCAAGAAACTCTCCTATGGAGACAACCCTCAACACTAGGGAATGAACCAGTTCGGGCCTTCAATCTACCCTCTCTTTAGTTTGCCATACTTAAATGTGAATGTGAATGGCCCATAGATGGAAGGGAATAGGTTTGTGTCAATTTTTGTAGCACCCAGACTTGTAGCATTTATGATGTAGAGCTCTTTTGGGTAATATCCCGACTTCTGGCTATAATAGTGGTGGTCCAAGTGGACACTTTAGAAAGGTTGGCAGCGCTTGACTTTGGTGGAAGCTCTTTGATATTGAACTTTGTATGATGAGAGCTTTTCTTTCAAAAAGTTCTTTCTTTCTTTTTTTTATTTGGCTAGCTCCACTATTTTTACCAAAGTTGACGCACACTGATCAACAAAAATTTAATTTCATTATACCCTGACACTTAGGTTTATCAATAGATTGGTACAAGAAACCTTGTTCTCATACCGACAAATGGTTGCTTACACTCAAGCTTCGTGAAGGCTTCGTCAATTTTATCCCATCCTCAAGTATCGTAAATTTGGATCCAGACTCAAATCCCTCATCCCAGACCCTTAGGTGAAACCTCAAATCCTCTCATCATAACTACAGTCATGCATGTGAAGTGCATATCATATTCTTAGAAAAGAGACTAAGTATGCAATATAGGATAGAAATCTGTCAGACCAAGGAAGTATGAATAATTAAATCCAAGACCCTAATGACTAAGGTTGGTTAACTCTGAATCTTAAGACCTCAAAAATCAAGTGTCCTTATACATCACAAGTCTTGTGTGAAAGTGTAAGTGCCATAGACCACACCAACCTAACTTAATAGTTAGTTAATTTTTATTTCTTCTCCTTTTTTTTGAAACTTTAGAGAAATAGTGGCTGGCCCAATCTCATATGAATAGTTGCATCTACTTTCAGCCAGTATGGGTGTAAGTACATACCGTTAAACGGCTACCCATATTACTTCAAGACGGTGTCATATGCATTATCTTTTAACCACCATTCTGTTAAGAGAGACTGTGGTTCCCTCACTGAAAAGTAGCTAACCATTTGTAAGCTTGGTAATCAGAATCATAGCTAAAGAAAAGTTTTAAATTTTTCTGATTTTTATTGGGTTTTGAATAAGGTTGATTGTATTTACAAACACGAGTCATTTTCATTTATCCCAGTTTTGAAAAGATTTTCGAAAATAATTTCAAGCATGTCACATAATATATAGTTTCTCAAAATATTTTTCAAATGATTTTCAAAACAAGCAAAATCCTTATTTTTCAAACCACTGTCAAATATTTTTCAAAATAATGTAACATAGTTGTAAATAATTTTCGAAATAATTGTATGCAAATCAGTTCAAAAATACTTATTCCTTAGCTCCAAAAAGTTTGAAAATTTCAAAAGATAAGCTATAGCTAAAGTATATATACAATATATACGATATACCCCCCTATGCTTAGCTTTTGCTATGTCCTCATAGCACAAAGTGATATGAAGCCATAGCTCAGGATAAATATAAAAGGACCTATAAGAACTGAAGGGTCTTTCCCCTATACTTAGGCTTTAAAAAACCTAAGTGTGGTAAGAAAGCAGAAGGGATCGAATGAGTGAAGAATGAGAATGGATGAAGACAACACAAAGAAGGGAATACTCAGGATACAGAGGACAATATGTAAACAAGAGTCGGGGTTAGGCTTTAAATAGCCTTAGTATGGAGTTAATATCTACATGAGAAGGAACCTAGGCACTGAAAGAATGACTAAATCAGTTGTACAAGAGTGAGTGAATCTTTTAGGATGTTGAATCTAGATATTGCATCTTCATGAAGAGTTATTTGAAATATGCTTTGTGCTCTCTCTGCATGAGGTTGATGACCTCGACTTGAATAACTGCTCTCTAGAGTCTACAAAGTGCTTCAACAATTGTTCATTCACCACATGGGATTGTGCACCATTTGTGAGATCAGCTATCTCTACACTTCCATTCGTGTGCACTTCCTTAACAACAAAGGGACCCGTCCACTTATGAGCTTCCCGTGGAACATCTTTAACCTGGCATTAAACAACCATACCTTTTGCCCAGTGACAAAGTCTTTGCACCTAATGTACTGATCATGACATCTCTTCACTATGCCCTTATAAATCAAACTGTTGTCATATGCCCTATTTCAGATTTCCACGAGCTCGTTCAAGTTCAAGTAACGACAAAGCTTCTCTACGTGACAACTCCAATTACTATGTTTAATTGCCCATTCGGATTTGTGAATCAGCTCTGCGAGTAAATGACATGGCTTGCCATAGATCATTTTAAACGGTGAAATGTCCAATGATGTCTTGTAGGTTGTCCTATAGGTCCACAGAACTTGGTCTAAAAGCTGGGACTAGTTCTTTCTATCAAAACGAACCAACTTCTGCAATATACTCTTCACCTCTCTGTTCGAAACCTCTGCCATGCCATTGGTTTGTGGGTGGCAAGGACCGGTGACTCTGTGCTCAAATCCATAGTCCTTAACTAAAGATCTCACATATCGGTTCACAAAGTGACTACCCCCATCAAATATCAGAACTTTTGGTACCCCAAATCAGGCAATAGTATGGCAAGATATCAGAACTTAGAGAGATCGAGATAACCAAGGCCTATATCATAAGGTGTCATAATATAGACATGTATCCTATGATTGGAGACAGATGTATTACTATATGTCTAAGCATGTACATTAGATGAACCATTAGGTTGATGACCTAGTCAAGGTCTATAACTTGGTGAGATGGCATGCATATGAAGGCATACAAGTAATACGATCTCTCAAAGGGATCATACAGGTTCACTACTAAACCGGAAGATATGAGCTCACTCATGAGATATTGGATTAAAGTGATTTCCAACGTTTGTCATCTTTTTTTGGAAATGAGACCGGATTTAAAGGTATGATATATGCTTTTAGAGCATGTGATCGATACCCGTTCCTAATGATCGAATGAGAAACTTAACAACAAAACATTGAAGGATATTGTTCAAATAAGATTAAAACTTCAGCTTTATTCTGGGTCATGAGGTCGTGAAGCTCAAGGTGTACACATGGCAGCTCCACATGGACTCAGATGTTGGCTTGACTCCCGAGACTGGGGAATGAATCGTCGCTTCGGCGAGAGGCTCGGGAGCGATCCTGACTGTTAGATCTGATCGGAAGGATCAGATCCCATGGTGCTTGTAACATGTGTTCCTCCTCCTCTGTCGCAGGTGGTGACATACAGGCGGAGCTCCGGTAACACTCCTATAGATCCTCCTCATGATGTTGGATCCCGTAAAGCTTGAAGGAGGTAGAGGAAGCCTCTGTGAAGGTGTTGCTACAGTGGAGGAGCGCAAAGGTGGTCTGAGTCACCGTATCGATGAAGGTATCATCGTCGTGAAGCTCAAGGTGGTAATAGGGATCTATATTCTGATCATTTAAGGGAAATGGGTACATGCAGATGTTAGTAGATAGCAGAGGCCGAGGGGGTGTAGTTGGGAAGGTCATGAAGTGGGTTGGGGCTCATCAGAGGTGGAGGAGTCGAACCTGGAGATGGCTCCAGCCTTTGCGAGGCTGGAGGTGGAGAGAAGCAGATGAGGTTGTGGAGAAGCGGATATGGGGCAGATGAAGCAGTGCGAAGATGTTGGATAGACAGCAAAGCGAGTGTGATGGTCGAAGTGAAGTGAGGGTGATTGTTTGTAAATAGAAAAATGGGAGAAACATGATAGAAACAATGGAGGGAAGATTTTACATGAGGTAGAAGATGATGACGGGAATGAACTAGAGAAGGGAAGAACGTGCCTGGAAAGTGGAGTCGAGTACTCCGGTCTTTGCTTGACGAACTGGAGTTTGGCAGCTCAAGCAGCTAGTGCAGCTGCAACTCCTCTGCAAAGATGAGGATATCGCCGGAGGAAATTCTTGATAGTGGCTCGTCGTCTCTCACAATTCCTATCACCAATGGGAGATAGTGGCTCAAAGGTTCCTCGCATACAAGCGGATGTGCGTGAAGTGGGGCGGAGATAAAGTATTTGAAGACGGAGAAGATGAGGAGCAGGTAGTAGAGATGTGGGTTCGTAGACTCATGGAGGATTGAGGGAGAGGAGAGAGGAGGAGACAGATGTAAGGCAAAGACAAATGATGGTTGGGATTTGACTCGATGAGGTCAGGAGGATGAGGAGGTTATCGAAATCGCGGGGAAAATGGAAAGGCGGAAGGTATGTGGCGAGTAAGATCACGGGGCGCGAGGTAGGAGAGGAGGTTCTGACTGTTGGGCCTTGCGATCCAATGGTCTGGATGGGAGCGGGAACGGGCTCCAGATTAGATCTGAAGCCCCGATCAAGCGGTTGATAGAGGAGCAGAAGTGTACGGTGGGGACGTGACTAGCAAAGTTGGATCCAAGGGCCAGCATGGGGGGAACGCGTGGCACGTGGAGGGGCGGGCCGCATGGCGGCTCCTGGGAGTGCCACGTGGATGAATGAGGAAAATAAAGAAAAATAAGAAACAAATATATATAAGTAAATTAAGAAAAACATAAAACATGAAAGTTGTAAATCTCAATGAGATCTACAAGTTTCATGTTGACCAAAACCCAAAATAAATCAAACAAAAGGGAGAAACATTTTGGAAGCATTTTTAAGGAATACAAATACTTGATTTTAAATTTGTTATTTTTTTGTATTTTTAGTTTATTTTTAAACCCAAAATAAAAAAATACAACAAAAGGTAATAAAATATTTACAAATATACAATAAATTAGGATTAGTTAATTACATAAGGTTAGACGTTAATTTGAGTTAATTATACATAGATTTTTTTTGAATAGTTCAAATAAGGCGGATAATGAACAATAAATACTATGATGAATCCCAGATTCATCATCCCCCTATACTTAAACTATGCTTGTCCTCGAGCAAAGAATAGAAAATAAGTTGGACAAGCCCCGACTGTGCAAGTGAAAAACAAGACTCGATTCCTTCAAGGACTCTCGGTTTCAGTTGACCTAAGATTCTAAGTTCAACCTAGCCTTAGCCAAAAGGTATCCAACTTCCTCAATCTTCATACTCTCTGATATACATAGGTAGTAAGTGTATGATATTAAAGTGTGGCTGCAGTTACAAGAGCAGAGTCAAAGCGTCATCCAAGGTCCAATTCCAAGAAACTCTCCTATGGAGACAACCCTCAACACTAGGGAATGAACCAGTTCGGGCCTTCAATCTACCCTCTCTTTAGTTTGCCATACTTAAATGTGAATGTGAATGGCCCATAGATGGAAGGGAATAGGTTTGTGTCAATTTTTGTAGCACCCAGACTTGTAGCATTTATGATGTAGAGCTCTTTTGGGTAATATCCCGACTTCTGGCTATAATAGTGGTGGTCCAAGTGGACACTTTAGAAAGGTTGGCAGCGCTTGACTTTGGTGGAAGCTCTTTGATATTGAACTTTGTATGATGAGAGCTTTTCTTTCAAAAAGTTCTTTCTTTCTTTTTTTTATTTGGCTAGCTCCACTATTTTTACCAAAGTTGACGCACACTGATCAACAAAAATTTAATTTCATTATACCCTGACACTTAGGTTTATCAATAGATTGGTACAAGAAACCTTGTTCTCATACCGACAAATGGTTGCTTACACTCAAGCTTCGTGAAGGCTTCGTCAATTTTATCCCATCCTCAAGTATCGTAAATTTGGATCCAGACTCAAATCCCTCATCCCAGACCCTTAGGTGAAACCTCAAATCCTCTCATCATAACTACAGTCATGCATGTGAAGTGCATATCATATTCTTAGAAAAGAGACTAAGTATGCAATATAGGATAGAAATCTGTCAGACCAAGGAAGTATGAATAATTAAATCCAAGACCCTAATGACTAAGGTTGGTTAACTCTGAATCTTAAGACCTCAAAAATCAAGTGTCCTTATACATCACAAGTCTTGTGTGAAAGTGTAAGTGCCATAGACCACACCAACCTAACTTAATAGTTAGTTAATTTTTATTTCTTCTCCTTTTTTTTGAAACTTTAGAGAAATAGTGGCTGGCCCAATCTCATATGAATAGTTGCATCTACTTTCAGCCAGTATGGGTGTAAGTACATACCGTTAAACGGCTACCCATATTACTTCAAGACGGTGTCATATGCATTATCTTTTAACCACCATTCTGTTAAGAGAGACTGTGGTTCCCTCACTGAAAAGTAGCTAACCATTTGTAAGCTTGGTAATCAGAATCATAGCTAAAGAAAAGTTTTAAATTTTTCTGATTTTTATTGGGTTTTGAATAAGGTTGATTGTATTTACAAACACGAGTCATTTTCATTTATCCCAGTTTTGAAAAGATTTTCGAAAATAATTTCAAGCATGTCACATAATATATAGTTTCTCAAAATATTTTTCAAATGATTTTCAAAACAAGCAAAATCCTTATTTTTCAAACCACTGTCAAATATTTTTCAAAATAATGTAACATAGTTGTAAATAATTTTCGAAATAATTGTATGCAAATCAGTTCAAAAATACTTATTCCTTAGCTCCAAAAAGTTTGAAAATTTCAAAAGATAAGCTATATCTAAAGTATATATACAATATATACGATATACCCCCCTATGCTTAGCTTTTGCTATGTCCTCATAGCACAAAGTGATATGAAGCCATAGCTCAGGATAAATATAAAAGGACCTATAAGAACTGAAGGGTCTTTCCCCTATACTTAGGCTTTAAAAAACCTAAGTGTGGTAAGAAAGCAGAAGGGATCGAATGAGTGAAGAATGAGAATGGATGAAGACAACACAAAGAAGGGAATACTCAGGATACAGAGGACAATATGTAAACAAGAGTCGGGGTTAGGCTTTAAATAGCCTTAGTATGGAGTTAATATCTACATGAGAAGGAACCTAGGCACTGAAAGAATGACTAAATCAGTTGTACAAGAGTGAGTGAATCTTTTAGGATGTTGAATCTAGATATTGCATCTTCATGAAGAGTTATTTGAAATATGCTTTGTGCTCTCTCTGCATGAGGTTGATGACCTCGACTTGAATAACTGCTCTCTAGAGTCTACAAAGTGCTTCAACAATTGTTCATTCACCACATGGGATTGTGCACCATTTGTGAGATCAGCTATCTCTACACTTCCATTCGTGTGCACTTCCTTAACAACAAAGGGACCCGTCCACTTATGAGCTTCCCGTGGAACATCTTTAACCTGGCATTAAACAACCATACCTTTTGCCCAGTGACAAAGTCTTTGCACCTAATGTACTGATCATGACATCTCTTCACTATGCCCTTATAAATCAAACTGTTGTCATATGCCCTATTTCAGATTTCCACGAGCTCGTTCAAGTTCAAGTAACGACAAAGCTTCTCTACGTGACAACTCCAATTAATATGTTTAATTGCCCATTCGGATTTGTGAATCAGCTCTGCGAGTAAATGACATGGCTTGCCATAGATCATTTTAAACGGTGAAATGTCCAATGATGTCTTGTAGGTTGTCCTATAGGTCCACAGAACTTGGTCTAAAAGCTGGGACTAGTTCTTTCTATCAAAACGAACCAACTTCTGCAATATACTCTTCACCTCTCTGTTCGAAACCTCTGCCATGCCATTGGTTTGTGGGTGGCAAGGACCGGTGACTCTGTGCTCAAATCCATAGTCCTTAACTAAAGATCTCACATATCGGTTCACAAAGTGACTACCCCCATCAAATATCAGAACTTTTGGTACCCCAAATCAGGCAATAGTATGGCAAGATATCAGAACTTAGAGAGATCGAGATAACCAAGGCCTATATCATAAGGTGTCATAATATAGACATGTATCCTATGATTGGAGACAGATGTATTACTATATGTCTAAGCATGTACATTAGATGAACCATTAGGTTGATGACCTAGTCAAGGTCTATAACTTGGTGAGATGGCATGCATATGAAGGCATACAAGTAATACGATCTCTCAAAGGGATCATACAGGTTCACTACTAAACCGGAAGATATGAGCTCACTGATGAGATATTGGATTAAAGTGATTTCCAACGTTTGTCATCTTTTTTTGGAAATGAGACCGGATTTAAAGGTATGATATATGCTTTTAGAGCATGTGATCGATACCCGTTCCTAATGATCGAATGAGAAACTTAACAACAAAACATTGAAGGATATTGTTCAAATAAGATTAAAACTTCAGCTTTATTCTGGGTCATGAGGTCGTGAAGCTCAAGGTGTACACATGGCAGCTCCACATGGACTCAGATGTTGGCTTGACTCCCGAGACTGGGGAATGAATCGTCGCTTCGGCGAGAGGCTCGGGAGCGATCCTGACTGTTAGATCTAATCGGAAGGATCAGATCCCATGGTGCTTGTAACATGTGTTCCTCCTCCTCTGTCGCAGGTGGTGACATACAGGCGGAGCTCCGGTAACACTCCTATAGATCCTCCTCATGATGTTGGATCCCGTAAAGCTTGAAGGAGGTAGAGGAAGCCTCTGTGAAGGTGTTGCTACAGTGGAGGAGCGCAAAGGTGGTCTGAGTCACCGTATCGATGAAGGTATCATCGTCGTGAAGCTCAAGGTGGTAATAGGGATCTATATTCTGATCATTTAAGGGAAATGGGTACATGCAGATGTTAGTAGATAGCAGAGGCCGAGGGGGTGCAGTTGGGAAGGTCATGAAGTGGGTTGGGGCTCATCAGAGGTGGAGGAGTCGAACCTGGAGATGGCTCCAGCCTTTGCGAGGCTGGAGGTGGAGAGAAGCAGATGAGGTTGTGGAGAAGCGGATATGGGGCAGATGAAGCAGTGCGAAGATGTTGGATAGACAGCAAAGCGAGTGTGATGGTCGAAGTGAAGTGAGGGTGATTGTTTGTAAATAGAAAAATGGGAGAAACATGATAGAAACAATGGAGGGAAGATTTTACATGAGGTAGAAGATGATGACGGGAATGAACTAGAGAAGGGAAGAACGTGCCTGGAAAGTGGAGTCGAGTACTCCGGTCTTTGCTTGACGAACTGGAGTTTGGCAGCTCAAGCAGCTAGTGCAGCTGCAACTCCTCTGCAAAGATGAGGATATCGCCGGAGGAAATTCTTGATAGTGGCTCGTCGTCTCTCACAATTCCTATCACCAATGGGAGATAGTGGCTCAAAGGTTCCTCGCATACAAGCGGATGTGCGTGAAGTGGGGCGGAGATAAAGTATTTGAAGACGGAGAAGATGAGGAGCAGGTAGTAGAGATGTGGGTTCGTAGACTCATGGAGGATTGAGGGAGAGGAGAGAGGAGGAGACAGATGTAAGGCAAAGACAAATGATGGTTGGGATTTGACTCGATGAGGTCAGGAGGATGAGGAGGTTATCGAAATCGCGGGGAAAATGGAAAGGCGGAAGGTGTGTGGCGAGTAAGATCACGGGGCGCGAGGTAGGAGAGGAGGTTCTGACTGTTGGGCCTTGCGATCCAATGGTCTGGATGGGAGCGGGAACGGGCTCCAGATTAGATCTGAAGCCCCGATCAAGCGGTTGATAGAGGAGCAGAAGTGTACGGTGGGGACGTGACTAGCAAAGTTGGATCCAAGGGCCAGCATGGGGGGAACGCGTGGCACGTGGAGGGGCGGGCCGCATGGCGGCTCCTGGGAGTGCCACGTGGATGAATGAGGAAAATAAAGAAAAATAAGAAACAAATATATATAAGTAAATTAAGAAAAACATAAAACATGAAAGTTGTAAATCTCAATGAGATCTACAAGTTTCATGTTGACCAAAACCCAAAATAAATCAAACAAAAGGGAGAAACATTTTGGAAGCATTTTTAAGGAATACAAATACTTGATTTTAAATTTGTTATTTTTTTGTATTTTTAGTTTATTTTTAAACCCAAAATAAAAAAATACAACAAAAGGTAATAAAATATTTACAAATATACAATAAATTAGGATTAGTTAATTACATAAGGTTAGACGTTAATTTGAGTTAATTATACATAGATTTTTTTTGAATAGTTCAAATAAGGCGGATAATGAACAATAAATACTATGATGAATCCCAGATTCATCATCCCCCTATACTTAAACTATGCTTGTCCTCGAGCAAAGAATAGAAAATAAGTTGGACAAGCCCCGACTGTGCAAGTGAAAAACAAGACTCGATTCCTTCAAGGACTCTCGGTTTCAGTTGACCTAAGATTCTAAGTTCAACCTAGCCTTAGCCAAAAGGTATCCAACTTCCTCAATCTTCATACTCTCTGATATACATAGGTAGTAAGTGTATGATATTAAAGTGTGGCTGCAGTTACAAGAGCAGAGTCAAAGCGTCATCCAAGGTCCAATTCCAAGAAACTCTCCTATGGAGACAACCCTCAACACTAGGGAATGAACCAGTTCGGGCCTTCAATCTACCCTCTCTTTAGTTTGCCATACTTAAATGTGAATGTGAATGGCCCATAGATGGAAGGGAATAGGTTTGTGTCAATTTTTGTAGCACCCAGACTTGTAGCATTTATGATGTAGAGCTCTTTTGGGTAATATCCCGACTTCTGGCTATAATAGTGGTGGTCCAAGTGGACACTTTAGAAAGGTTGGCAGCGCTTGACTTTGGTGGAAGCTCTTTGATATTGAACTTTGTATGATGAGAGCTTTTCTTTCAAAAAGTTCTTTCTTTCTTTTTTTTATTTGGCTAGCTCCACTATTTTTACCAAAGTTGACGCACACTGATCAACAAAAATTTAATTTCATTATACCCTGACACTTAGGTTTATCAATAGATTGGTACAAGAAACCTTGTTCTCATACCGACAAATGGTTGCTTACACTCAAGCTTCGTGAAGGCTTCGTCAATTTTATCCCATCCTCAAGTATCGTAAATTTGGATCCAGACTCAAATCCCTCATCCCAGACCCTTAGGTGAAACCTCAAATCCTCTCATCATAACTACAGTCATGCATGTGAAGTGCATATCATATTCTTAGAAAAGAGACTAAGTATGCAATATAGGATAGAAATCTGTCAGACCAAGGAAGTATGAATAATTAAATCCAAGACCCTAATGACTAAGGTTGGTTAACTCTGAATCTTAAGACCTCAAAAATCAAGTGTCCTTATACATCACAAGTCTTGTGTGAAAGTGTAAGTGCCATAGACCACACCAACCTAACTTAATAGTTAGTTAATTTTTATTTCTTCTCCTTTTTTTTGAAACTTTAGAGAAATAGTGGCTGGCCCAATCTCATATGAATAGTTGCATCTACTTTCAGCCAGTATGGGTGTAAGTACATACCGTTAAACGGCTACCCATATTACTTCAAGACGGTGTCATATGCATTATCTTTTAACCACCATTCTGTTAAGAGAGACTGTGGTTCCCTCACTGAAAAGTAGCTAACCATTTGTAAGCTTGGTAATCAGAATCATAGCTAAAGAAAAGTTTTAAATTTTTCTGATTTTTATTGGGTTTTGAATAAGGTTGATTGTATTTACAAACACGAGTCATTTTCATTTATCCCAGTTTTGAAAAGATTTTCGAAAATAATTTCAAGCATGTCACATAATATATAGTTTCTCAAAATATTTTTCAAATGATTTTCAAAACAAGCAAAATCCTTATTTTTCAAACCACTGTCAAATATTTTTCAAAATAATGTAACATAGTTGTAAATAATTTTCGAAATAATTGTATGCAAATCAGTTCAAAAATACTTATTCCTTAGCTCCAAAAAGTTTGAAAATTTCAAAAGATAAGCTATAGCTAAAGTATATATACAATATATACGATATACCCCCCTATGCTTAGCTTTTGCTATGTCCTCATAGCACAAAGTGATATGAAGCCATAGCTCAGGATAAATATAAAAGGACCTATAAGAACTGAAGGGTCTTTCCCCTATACTTAGGCTTTAAAAAACCTAAGTGTGGTAAGAAAGCAGAAGGGATCGAATGAGTGAAGAATGAGAATGGATGAAGACAACACAAAGAAGGGAATACTCAGGATACAGAGGACAATATGTAAACAAGAGTCGGGGTTAGGCTTTAAATAGCCTTAGTATGGAGTTAATATCTACATGAGAAGGAACCTAGGCACTGAAAGAATGACTAAATCAGTTGTACAAGAGTGAGTGAATCTTTTAGGATGTTGAATCTAGATATTGCATCTTCATGAAGAGTTATTTGAAATATGCTTTGTGCTCTCTCTGCATGAGGTTGATGACCTCGACTTGAATAACTGCTCTCTAGAGTCTACAAAGTGCTTCAACAATTGTTCATTCACCACATGGGATTGTGCACCATTTGTGAGATCAGCTATCTCTACACTTCCATTCGTGTGCACTTCCTTAACAACAAAGGGACCCGTCCACTTATGAGCTTCCCGTGGAACATCTTTAACCTGGCATTAAACAACCATACCTTTTGCCCAGTGACAAAGTCTTTGCACCTAATGTACTGATCATGACATCTCTTCACTATGCCCTTATAAATCAAACTGTTATCATATGCCCTATTTCAGATTTCCACGAGCTCGTTCAAGTTCAAGTAACGACAAAGCTTCTCTACGTGACAACTCCAATTACTATGTTTAATTGCCCATTCGGATTTGTGAATCAGCTCTGCGAGTAAATGACATGGCTTGCCATAGATCATTTTAAACGGTGAAATGTCCAATGATGTCTTGTAGGTTGTCCTATAGGTCCACAGAACTTGGTCTAAAAGCTGGGACTAGTTCTTTCTATCAAAACGAACCAACTTCTGCAATATACTCTTCACCTCTCTGTTCGAAACCTCTGCCATGCCATTGGTTTGTGGGTGGCAAGGACCGGTGACTCTGTGCTCAAATCCATAGTCCTTAACTAAAGATCTCACATATCGGTTCACAAAGTGACTACCCCCATCAAATATCAGAACTTTTGGTACCCCAAATCAGGCAATAGTATGGCAAGATATCAGAACTTAGAGAGATCGAGATAACCAAGGCCTATATCATAAGGTGTCATAATATAGACATGTATCCTATGATTGGAGACAGATGTATTACTATATGTCTAAGCATGTACATTAGATGAACCATTAGGTTGATGACCTAGTCAAGGTCTATAACTTGGTGAGATGGCATGCATATGAAGGCATACAAGTAATACGATCTCTCAAAGGGATCATACAGGTTCACTACTAAACCGGAAGATATGAGCTCACTCATGAGATATTGGATTAAAGTGATTTCCAACGTTTGTCATCTTTTTTTGGAAATGAGACCGGATTTAAAGGTATGATATATGCTTTTAGAGCATGTGATCGATACCCGTTCCTAATGATCGAATGAGAAACTTAACAACAAAACATTGAAGGATATTGTTCAAATAAGATTAAAACTTCAGCTTTATTCTGGGTCATGAGGTCGTGAAGCTCAAGGTGTACACATGGCAGCTCCACATGGACTCAGATGTTGGCTTGACTCCCGAGACTGGGGAATGAATCGTCGCTTCGGCGAGAGGCTCGGGAGCGATCCTGACTGTTAGATCTGATCGGAAGGATCAGATCCCATGGTGCTTGTAACATGTGTTCCTCCTCCTCTGTCGCAGGTGGTGACATACAGGCGGAGCTCCGGTAACACTCCTATAGATCCTCCTCATGATGTTGGATCCCGTAAAGCTTGAAGGAGGTAGAGGAAGCCTCTGTGAAGGTGTTGCTACAGTGGAGGAGCGCAAAGGTGGTCTGAGTCACCGTATCGATGAAGGTATCATCGTCGTGAAGCTCAAGGTGGTAATAGGGATCTATATTCTGATCATTTAAGGGAAATGGGTACATGCAGATGTTAGTAGATAGCAGAGGCCGAGGGGGTGCAGTTGGGAAGGTCATGAAGTGGGTTGGGGCTCATCAGAGGTGGAGGAGTCGAACCTGGAGATGGCTCCAGCCTTTGCGAGGCTGGAGGTGGAGAGAAGCAGATGAGGTTGTGGAGAAGCGGATATGGGGCAGATGAAGCAGTGCGAAGATGTTGGATAGACAGCAAAGCGAGTGTGATGGTCGAAGTGAAGTGAGGGTGATTGTTTGTAAATAGAAAAATGGGAGAAACATGATAGAAACAATGGAGGGAAGATTTTACATGAGGTAGAAGATGATGACGGGAATGAACTAGAGAAGGGAAGAACGTGCCTGGAAAGTGGAGTCGAGTACTCCGGTCTTTGCTTGACGAACTGGAGTTTGGCAGCTCAAGCAGCTAGTGCAGCTGCAACTCCTCTGCAAAGATGAGGATATCGCCGGAGGAAATTCTTGATAGTGGCTCGTCGTCTCTCACAATTCCTATCACCAATGGGAGATAGTGGCTCAAAGGTTCCTCGCATACAAGCGGATGTGCGTGAAGTGGGGCGGAGATAAAGTATTTGAAGACGGAGAAGATGAGGAGCAGGTAGTAGAGATGTGGGTTCGTAGACTCATGGAGGATTGAGGGAGAGGAGAGAGGAGGAGACAGATGTAAGGCAAAGACAAATGATGGTTGGGATTTGACTCGATGAGGTCAGGAGGATGAGGAGGTTATCGAAATCGCGGGGAAAATGGAAAGGCGGAAGGTGTGTGGCGAGTAAGATCACGGGGCGCGAGGTAGGAGAGGAGGTTCTGACTGTTGGGCCTTGCGATCCAATGGTCTGGATGGGAGCGGGAACGGGCTCCAGATTAGATCTGAAGCCCCGATCAAGCGGTTGATAGAGGAGCAGAAGTGTACGGTGGGGACGTGACTAGCAAAGTTGGATCCAAGGGCCAGCATGGGGGGAACGCGTGGCACGTGGAGGGGCGGGCCGCATGGCGGCTCCTGGGAGTGCCACGTGGATGAATGAGGAAAATAAAGAAAAATAAGAAACAAATATATATAAGTAAATTAAGAAAAACATAAAACATGAAAGTTGTAAATCTCAATGAGATCTACAAGTTTCATGTTGACCAAAACCCAAAATAAATCAAACAAAAGGGAGAAACATTTTGGAAGCATTTTTAAGGAATACAAATACTTGATTTTAAATTTGTTATTTTTTTGTATTTTTAGTTTATTTTTAAACCCAAAATAAAAAAATACAACAAAAGGTAATAAAATATTTACAAATATACAATAAATTAGGATTAGTTAATTACATAAGGTTAGACGTTAATTTGAGTTAATTATACATAGATTTTTTTGAATAGTTCAAATAAGGCGGATAATGAACAATAAATACTATGATGAATCCCAGATTCATCATCCCCCTATACTTAAACTATGCTTGTCCTCGAGCAAAGAATAGAAAATAAGTTGGACAAGCCCCGACTGTGCAAGTGAAAAACAAGACTCGATTCCTTCAAGGACTCTCGGTTTCAGTTGACCTAAGATTCTAAGTTCAACCTAGCCTTAGCCAAAAGGTATCCAACTTCCTCAATCTTCATACTCTCTGATATACATAGGTAGTAAGTGTATGATATTAAAGTGTGGCTGCAGTTACAAGAGCAGAGTCAAAGCGTCATCCAAGGTCCAATTCCAAGAAACTCTCCTATGGAGACAACCCTCAACACTAGGGAATGAACCAGTTCGGGCCTTCAATCTACCCTCTCTTTAGTTTGCCATACTTAAATGTGAATGTGAATGGCCCATAGATGGAAGGGAATAGGTTTGTGTCAATTTTTGTAGCACCCAGACTTGTAGCATTTATGATGTAGAGCTCTTTTGGGTAATATCCCGACTTCTGGCTATAATAGTGGTGGTCCAAGTGGACACTTTAGAAAGGTTGGCAGCGCTTGACTTTGGTGGAAGCTCTTTGATATTGAACTTTGTATGATGAGAGCTTTTCTTTCAAAAAGTTCTTTCTTTCTTTTTTTTATTTGGCTAGCTCCACTATTTTTACCAAAGTTGACGCACACTGATCAACAAAAATTTAATTTCATTATACCCTGACACTTAGGTTTATCAATAGATTGGTACAAGAAACCTTGTTCTCATACCGACAAATGGTTGCTTACACTCAAGCTTCGTGAAGGCTTCGTCAATTTTATCCCATCCTCAAGTATCGTAAATTTGGATCCAGACTCAAATCCCTCATCCCAGACCCTTAGGTGAAACCTCAAATCCTCTCATCATAACTACAGTCATGCATGTGAAGTGCATATCATATTCTTAGAAAAGAGACTAAGTATGCAATATAGGATAGAAATCTGTCAGACCAAGGAAGTATGAATAATTAAATCCAAGACCCTAATGACTAAGGTTGGTTAACTCTGAATCTTAAGACCTCAAAAATCAAGTGTCCTTATACATCACAAGTCTTGTGTGAAAGTGTAAGTGCCATAGACCACACCAACCTAACTTAATAGTTAGTTAATTTTTATTTCTTCTCCTTTTTTTTGAAACTTTAGAGAAATAGTGGCTGGCCCAATCTCATATGAATAGTTGCATCTACTTTCAGCCAGTATGGGTGTAAGTACATACCGTTAAACGGCTACCCATATTACTTCAAGACGGTGTCATATGCATTATCTTTTAACCACCATTCTGTTAAGAGAGACTGTGGTTCCCTCACTGAAAAGTAGCTAACCATTTGTAAGCTTGGTAATCAGAATCATAGCTAAAGAAAAGTTTTAAATTTTTCTGATTTTTATTGGGTTTTGAATAAGGTTGATTGTATTTACAAACACGAGTCATTTTCATTTATCCCAGTTTTGAAAAGATTTTCGAAAATAATTTCAAGCATGTCACATAATATATAGTTTCTCAAAATATTTTTCAAATGATTTTCAAAACAAGCAAAATCCTTATTTTTCAAACCACTGTCAAATATTTTTCAAAATAATGTAACATAGTTGTAAATAATTTTCGAAATAATTGTATGCAAATCAGTTCAAAAATACTTATTCCTTAGCTCCAAAAAGTTTGAAAATTTCAAAAGATAAGCTATAGCTAAAGTATATATACAATATATACGATATACCCCCCTATGCTTAGCTTTTGCTATGTCCTCATAGCACAAAGTGATATGAAGCCATAGCTCAGGATAAATATAAAAGGACCTATAAGAACTGAAGGGTCTTTCCCCTATACTTAGGCTTTAAAAAACCTAAGTGTGGTAAGAAAGCAGAAGGGATCGAATGAGTGAAGAATGAGAATGGATGAAGACAACACAAAGAAGGGAATACTCAGGATACAGAGGACAATATGTAAACAAGAGTCGGGGTTAGGCTTTAAATAGCCTTAGTATGGAGTTAATATCTACATGAGAAGGAACCTAGGCACTGAAAGAATGACTAAATCAGTTGTACAAGAGTGAGTGAATCTTTTAGGATGTTGAATCTAGATATTGCATCTTCATGAAGAGTTATTTGAAATATGCTTTGTGCTCTCTCTGCATGAGGTTGATGACCTCGACTTGAATAACTGCTCTCTAGAGTCTACAAAGTGCTTCAACAATTGTTCATTCACCACATGGGATTGTGCACCATTTGTGAGATCAGCTATCTCTACACTTCCATTCGTGTGCACTTCCTTAACAACAAAGGGACCCGTCCACTTATGAGCTTCCCGTGGAACATCTTTAACCTGGCATTAAACAACCATACCTTTTGCCCAGTGACAAAGTCTTTGCACCTAATGTACTGATCATGACATCTCTTCACTATGCCCTTATAAATCAAACTGTTGTCATATGCCCTATTTCAGATTTCCACGAGCTCGTTCAAGTTCAAGTAACGACAAAGCTTCTCTACGTGACAACTCCAATTACTATGTTTAATTGCCCATTCGGATTTGTGAATCAGCTCTGCGAGTAAATGACATGGCTTGCCATAGATCATTTTAAACGGTGAAATGTCCAATGATGTCTTGTAGGTTGTCCTATAGGTCCACAGAACTTGGTCTAAAAGCTGGGACTAGTTCTTTCTATCAAAACGAACCAACTTCTGCAATATACTCTTCACCTCTCTGTTCGAAACCTCTGCCATGCCATTGGTTTGTGGGTGGCAAGGACCGGTGACTCTGTGCTCAAATCCATAGTCCTTAACTAAAGATCTCACATATCGGTTCACAAAGTGACTACCCCCATCAAATATCAGAACTTTTGGTACCCCAAATCAGGCAATAGTATGGCAAGATATCAGAACTTAGAGAGATCGAGATAACCAAGGCCTATATCATAAGGTGTCATAATATAGACATGTATCCTATGATTGGAGACAGATGTATTACTATATGTCTAAGCATGTACATTAGATGAACCATTAGGTTGATGACCTAGTCAAGGTCTATAACTTGGTGAGATGGCATGCATATGAAGGCATACAAGTAATACGATCTCTCAAAGGGATCATACAGGTTCACTACTAAACCGGAAGATATGAGCTCACTCATGAGATATTGGATTAAAGTGATTTCCAACGTTTGTCATCTTTTTTTGGAAATGAGACCGGATTTAAAGGTATGATATATGCTTTTAGAGCATGTGATCGATACCCGTTCCTAATGATCGAATGAGAAACTTAACAACAAAACATTGAAGGATATTGTTCAAATAAGATTAAAACTTCAGCTTTATTCTGGGTCTTCCAGTATTGATAATTCAATCAAGACGAGGCACCTAATGTCCAGTCTTGGAGGACCTACTGTGTCCGACAAGTCAAATTTGGAAATCGTTGTATCGGTCGCTCTTACAACCAGAGGTCAACTCAATCGAATAAATCAACAATCAACCCACGAATAATATATGCAATGACAACAAGGTGAGATGAAATTTATTATACCTTACAAAATATGTGTACAGTACGCAAATTATTGATCGAACAAATGAGAGTAATGGATAATAAGTATAATTATTTTTAATTAATAATAACTAATAATTATTATTTTTTACTTTTTTATCTTTTTCTTATTTTTATGGGTTGTTAATTATGTTTAATTTTTATGGATTTTAAATTGTTTTAGATTTTTAGATTTTTATATTTTAAATTTTATTTTCTTTTTAATTTTGCAATTAGTTTTTTTTTGTTTTTAAGATATAATATATATTTATATGTAATAAATGTATTATATAAGTAATATATAGAGTATGTAAGATATATAGGGTTTTATATTTTTTGAATATACACAAATATACTCAAAATTCAGTAAATAAAATGCTTTCTGTGTTTTTGATATTTTTCTCTATTTTTGATATTTTTATAGAATTTTTGCTGATTTTTATGTATTTTTAAAGTATTAAAATGTACAAAACAATGAATAGAATAATATATTCGAATTGTTTTGGGTTCTAAAAGTAGATATAGTTTCATAAATTTTGGAAACTATTTTAAACAAATACTATATGTAACAAAGAAAAATATATAATAGAAAATAATATTGTTGGATTTTTAATGAACTTTCTCTTATTTTTATAGTATTTTTAGGGTTTTGTAGTTTTTAAGGATTTTGTTTTATATTTTTATGGTTTCTGGTCTTAAGGTAGAATGTATTGTAATATATCTAATATAATTTTTGGAATTTTTAAAGATGATTTTATATTTTTTGGATTTTAATAAATTGACAGGGAATAAAAGGCTCTTTTTTATTTTTAGAAAATAGGAAAAAATAAAATGCCAAACAAAATATCAAACGTGTACAAGCATGCTACAAGGCACCTACTGTAATTTTCCTACAACTTTCAGAGCCTTCAAACTATTTAATAAAATAAAAGATAAAAAATAAAAATACAAACTAGTAGGGACCTATTTGCAATTTAATAAACCATTTAAGGTATATAATAATAGGTCCGCAAAAGATAGTGGTATGCTAGTAATTTTTACAAAGCCTCAAGTGGTCGCACATGTGAGGCGGAAGGAACTGATTGTAATATTAAGAAAGTTTAGGGGGTCCTTGCAAATTTATACAGAAATATTTAAATATTGCTCATTATTTACATGGCTTATTAGAAACTACAAAAGGCGGCGTACGGTCTTACCAAATTATCTCTTAAAGGGGGTTGGTGGATGATGCAAGAGCTGCCCCGTACCACTACTTAAAATCTGACAGCCCTGAGCGAACTTGGTTTCGCTTTGAATCAGGGCCCAAATTAGATCTGGACTGAGCGCCTGATCCAACGGTCTTGAGGGTCGAAGGAAGACCATGAAAGAAGAAGCTTCCATGTCTCCTTCGATCTTCGATTCCAGGTGACACGGTCACCTAATGAATCTATAATTAACCATGTTATCTATTAATTATTATCCTCCTTGATTAAACAATTCAATAAAAATCTTCATTAATTCTGCTTTATAAAAAAATGACCCTCTTCTTGTAAATTTCCCTAATTATTGTATCAATTAACACCTTTTATTTTCTTTCTTTTCCTTGTTTTACTTCCTATGAAAAACTCCAAAAAATAGATTAAATATTGTAGATATTTATTTTGATTTTAAAAAGGAATTAAAAAACAAAGCATCACAAAACAATTAAAATGTAGTGCTTTTATATATTGTCTAAAATTTTATTTTTTATTTAATCTCTTTTGGCTTTTTGTCCAACATTAAACTTGTAGATCTCCTCGAGATCTATAACTTTCATGTTTTGACTTTTTCCTAATTGTCCTCCTTCTATTTCTTTTCTAGTTTCTCCTCATTTTTCCTATTATTTGAGTAATTTGATTGGGCAACGTGGCACTCTCTGGAACCACCACGCGACCCATCCCCTTTATACCATGCGCCTTCTCAGTCGCCCTTGGATCTCTCCCCCCGCTTCCATCTTGATCGTTCCTGCACGCTTCGCCCTCAGCCATTTGATCCTCCTTCCTAACCCTATCCCCAGTGTTCCTTCTCTCCTTAACCTCATATGTTGGATGGCAGCACCCATCCAACATCCTAGAGTCCTCCACATCGCCTCTCCTCTCCCCCACCATAGGATGAAGCCCCCTATTTCATCTTCACCGCACACACGTACCTCGCTACCCGCCGTTGGATCAGATCCCATGATTTGATCCCATCAATCGCCCCATGCCCCTTTCATGGTCGTTGGATCTCATGATCCAACAGTCACTGCTCACCGTCCGCCTCCGGTATCTCACTCTCCCATGCGTTACACCGCCGCACCCTGTTCCCCCTTCCTATTTGGCACCATCATTCCACCACCTTTCCATGATCTAACTATCCACTACAAAGCCCTAAGGCCCCTCACCCTCACCCAGACATCAATGAACCTAGATCATATTTCTATGGCCAATGTTGATCATTACAAATCGCCCTTCCACCATTGTAACGGTCGGTGCTCCTTCCCTTTAAAACCAGCTCCTCCGCCACCAGCCCACTGGTCCACCATTCCAAGGGCTACGACCTAGTGACCTACACCTCCCCATGACAAAGGGAGGTCGACTTTCACCTCGTGACGACGACCGAAACCCAGGTGTTGACCCATTGCTTCGGCCATGTCGCAGCTCCTCCTAGAGCATGCTAGAGCCCCCTAGAGCGACCACCCAAGTAGAGCGACGACTGGAGGACCATCCAGGTCCTCAGCCCAGGCCGACACTCCCCCAAACTCCATCTCCGGTCAGGTAAGCTTCTACACCTCTTTTTCTTTACTTTTCTTTTAACTTTCTCTATGCACACACATACCCCCCCCCCCCATCGTCGACCATATCACGAGCTTTTCCGTTCATCCATCACCTTCACGCCACCCTCCGACTGTCCTCTCCTTTCTCCACGACCTCTCCCACACCTCTCCGTCTCCAGGTCTTGCACAGACCTAGAGCTCCAGGTCCCTACCTCTTTCCACTCTACGAGGACCTCCATTGAATTCATTTCAATCTGCTCCACAGATCTAACCCCGGCATGATCCTTTCCCCTTCACTGATCAGAAGGAGTGATCGAGCTCCAATATCCTCCGCCACCTCCGACAAAGAAGCATCGCCACACAACTTGGGCCAATGCTGCAACCATTCATCACCACCAGCACCTTCGCTTGCCTCCTCTTGTCCTTCCCCGAGCCTTCACCTATCAGCAGGACGTTGGTGGAGCTCAGAGGGAGTCATCGGAGCCCAACCTCTCCTCCGCCCTCACGGAGGAGGAAGATGTACAGATACCATTGGATCTCGCCTCATCGGGACTGATCCAATGGTCCCGAAGGCAGGTCCTCCCTACCGTTCGATTCCCTGATTGAGAACGGTCCTCAACCGTCAGATTCATCCACCTGAGCCTTCCAACCTCGAGCGGTCCCGCTCCACCATTTCATGCCATGTGTAGCTTTGCATCCGGACCTCAGCCATGTCTCCCGATCCTAGCCTGTGCGTGTGTGGAGCACGTGCATACTAGGTAAATTGCATCCAGGTACTCCACTCATCCAGAAATTGTAGGAAGGTCCCCCAGACGTGTGTGCCTTATGCGTTGTGCTTGGGAAAATTGCAAGGATACCCTGTCGACTTTACTTAATTGCATAAATGCCCATCCAGTTATTTCGCATGTTTTCTTTCAATTATGCCACTAGACTCTTTATTTAATATCTTGAGCATATGATTTCCATTTTAGTTGATTTCATTTTGAAGCTTATTTAATTATCTATCTAATGGCATGTTCAATTTCCTGACATCTAAATCACATGGAAAATCTCTATATTCATATTGTCTCCTACTCATTGATTTAAACTACCAATATCTTATTAATTGCTTAAAATTTATGCATCAATTGAATAAGAAATTGAATCAATCTTTAATGCTCAAGTATCTGACTAAATTTGGGGTATGTTTATACAATACTTTGTGCTCGCATGTGATAACCGTCCCGCACCCTTAGTTAATTCAAGCAAATTAATTGTCTAAATTAAGTTAGAGTTGTTCGTTGCAGTCAGATACGAGAGGGAATATCAAAAACCACTTAAATTAGATTTGAGTTAATTTCAAGCGGAAATTTTTTTACTTGGTGAAGTCCAAGGTCGAACTCAGGGAGGCATCTGTCTCCTTAGGTAAATTTTAGCAAAATTCAAGCGTTGGATTTTCGGGGAATTATTTTTTGTTCTTTTTTTAAATTTCTATGCAGGACACATGCAACCAGCAGGCCAATATAAAGTTTAATTCAATTAAGATATCAAATGGAGTCCAAAAATTCTAAAAATTGGACAGATGATTAATTATGATAAAAATGAATTGCCCTAATTTTTTTGGAATTTTTAGACACTAAATGAATTTACTGTGAATTAAACATGCAGAGAGGGTGATTTTCACTAATTAATTTTTAATAAATAACAAATCACAATTTTTTTAGGAGATAAAATTATCCTAGATAGCTCTAATGATAAGGAATCCAGGAAAATTAAGAAATCTTAATTTCAATGTGAAATGGATTTATTAAAATTAAAGTAAGAAAATCACTCAACAATTTATTCAGGCCTCGATATGTGTGCAAATGACATGAAAATTTTATGCAATGTTAAGTTCACTGTCTTAGAGCTACTTTGAATTTTTGAGGATTTTTGGAATCACAGAAAATTAACTAGAAATTAAAAGGTGTCACTGGGTAAAATATTCCACAAATCAACCAATTAATTTTTTTTAGAAATCTACTGTAATTACAAAAATATGACACGTGGCACAATAGATAGAGGACAAATTTCTCAACAAAATGCAACTTTTGGAATTTAGAAATGATGTAAAATGCAACTTAGGGATGTGCGCAAACACAGGGGTGTATATGCAATACAGGAAAATAAAATTACATAAAGCAAATATGCTGACAGGGACTTAAGTGCAATTACCTATAATGCTGGGGACTGGAGTGCAAATTCTCCACAGGGCACGTGCTCCTCACGTGTGGTCTGCTTCACAGGGACCTCTTTGCAAAAATGAAAAGTCCCGAGGGACTCTATGTAAAATTTCCAGGTCACACGGGCTCCTCACGTGGGCGGCCTAGGCTCGGATAGCTGCGGAGGCTCGGGGCTCGGCTCGGGCGCTTCTGGAGGTCTGGAGTGAGGCTCGGGCGATCCGGCCTAGGTTCGGGGAAGAGGCTCGGACCAGTGCTGCGTGGCGCGCTGTGGACCCTTGGATCAAGCTCGATCCAACAGATGGCGGTGAAGAATCGTGGCGAGATCTCAGGCCGTTAGATCTAAGTTGATCCAACGGCTCCTAGCTCGCGATAGAGAGGGCGACGTGGCTGACGAACCGCCGCTGGATCAGACGATATATCCAACGGTCCTCGGCTGCTGCGGAGGGGGAACACGTGGCTCACTAAGCGCCTTTAGATCTGAAGGGATCCAAAGGCTCATGTGAAGCTCGGCTGAGAGGCGACGTGGCAAGACGACAACTGTTCGATCAAGGTGATCGAACGGCAGCTGGGGCTCCTCCTCCGATGGTCCTCCGCCGCCAGCGGAGGAGATGGCGGGGCTCCGACGACAAGGCCTTTGCTCCTCCAGTCCTTCCTCGTGTCGATGAAGCTCTTCGATTTGTCGGAGTTATCCCAGTAGAAGCGTGGCGATGCGGCGAAGGCGACGGTGATCTCAGGAGTTGGAGAAGGTCGTCGGATGCTGCTGGCGACGAAGCTCGAAGACGACTCCAGCGAAGCTCCGATCAGTGAACAGATGGGCACCTGCAAGCGTTAGAGAAGGAGCCGTAGCTCGTGCGTGCAATCGTGGAGGTGGGTGGATGGCTGGCGAGGCCTAAGGCGGGGGGAGATGATCTGGCGACGTTGCTCCGGCCAAGTGGCGGAGCTGGAGATCGATGTACGGTGCGAAGCGTCGTCGTCGAGCGTAAAGGTGACCGCGAAGATGAGAACTCCAATGCAAAGCTCAGCGGAATGAAATAGATGCGAGAAGGTGACCGTAGGCGACGAATAAAATGCGAGAAATCGAAGAAAAGATGAAATGAAGATCGATCGGGGATGGAGGCGTTCACCTGGGGATTGGAGCTTGACTTTGAGTTCCAGGTCGTCGCTCGAAGGGGCGGTGGGTCCCTGAGCTCAAGCAGCGGCTCGGCGGAGGAGGGCTGCGACTCGGCGGTGGCCGAGGATCTCGCCGGAGAAGACGCTCGTCTTTGCTTCGAGGAACTTGCAATTCCTGTCACCAACTGGAAGCTCCGAGCTCGGAGTATCTCTCACGAGGGGCGGATGGGTGCGACGATGGCTGGTGGTGGAGTATTTAAAGGTCGAAGTTCTCGTCCATGCTGACGATGGAGCGATGTTTAAGGAGTTCGTGGGAGAGAGCTGGAGGTCGACGTGGGTGATGGAGTAGCTTGCGAGGATAAGGGATGAGTGGGGGTCATCGTGGAGGTGGTGGTGGTCGTCTACGGTGGTAGAGGTGCTGCCAAGAATAGGAAGGGGGTGCCCCTCCCGCAAGGCAGAGAACGTGGGAGAGAGGGGCTCCCGAGGTGGAAGATGAAGTCTCCACTGTTGGATCTTGTGATCCAACAGTGGTGATCAAGGCGGAGAGTAGCGGCAGGATGAAGATCTAGATGTGGTGATCTAAGGGCGTAGCGAGCGCCACGTGGTGCGCTAAGGGCTCGGCGCTGATGGATGGCTAAGATGGGAGTCGGGTGTTTAATCGAGCGGTTCAGGTGCCTACGGGGCTAACGGCTCAGATGAAGCGACAGGAGCGTGATCTGATGGCGCGGAATGCGCCACGTGGCATGCTGAGAAAGAGGCGCGAATGGGCGATGGAGATGAGGCGGGGGATTTGATCTGACGGTCAAAGTGAGGGGCGTACGTGGTAGCGGATGGGCTATTGAATCGGGACAACCATCCAACAGCTGAAAGCTGCGGCGGCCTGGGCAAGGGATGCGGGCCGCGTGACGCAACCAGAGGGTGCCACGTGGCTTGTTGTGGTTGGGTGGACCAAAAAATAAAGGTAGAGAGAAGAGGGGGACGAATCTGGAAAAACTCAAAACATGAAAGTTGTAGATCTCGATGAGATCTACAAGTTTTATGTTGACCAAAGACGGAAATGAGGTAAAATATGATACATAAATATAGAGATACAAATATACATACATGTAGTATACAAAGAGGCCCAAAAACCCAACTTTCTCATACGAGCTCCAAATTGGATGAAATTAGTCTCATTTTAAAGGTCTTTTAATGTGTATTTTTCTAAAGGTAAGTAGACCTATTTCAGAGTTTGTATGAGGGACTTATGTGTATTTTCTGATCTAGGGATTCTAGGGCCTTGTTGGCTATTTTACAAAGGGGATTTTTGGCTTTCTTCCCTATATTATTAACTAAGGAGTACCTATTATAAGGAAGAGGTTATTTTGGTAAGTGGATATTTTACAAGGGGTTTTGGCTTCTTATTTAAATGCAAATGGACTGCTAAAATGCATGTATTATGTATGCATGCATGAATGCTATTTATGCATTATAAAGGGAAATATGCCTCTATTTACTCGGGAACAAGGCTTTATTTTTGACTTTTGAAGTGATGAATCACATACTCATCAACCCCCTATACTTAAACCTTGCTCGTCCCCGAGCAACTAAATGAAATGCAAGAGTGAAATGATTTTGGATTCCATACCAAGGTCATGAACAAAAGTTAAAAATGGAGCTTGACTCGACCTTTGGATTAGTTGTGTGGCAGAACCTTATTTGGACCTGGACTTAAGACCTAACAGACTTCAAGTTCCACAAGTCTTCTATTCAAGACTCCTCAATAGTCAGGTTAGAACAAATCCTCAGACGCAAATTTCTGATGACTATGATTCTTACTTGTACTGTGTAAGTGAAATGTAACTCTTCACATCAGAAATGGCTCAGAAACAGCCTCCTCTAACAAGGTAACTCAATAACCCGGTCCAGTAACTCTTTCCTCGAGGAGCGGGGTATTCCCTTCTAAGTTCAAGTGCAACCAACTCAAGAGGAGGGGGTAGAGAAAAGAATGGACGGTGGCCAATGTAGCCACCTATCCCGAGATGCTTGACCAGTGTAGCCAAGTCATCCAGCTGCATTTTCTTTGCTAATATACATACTCCGACAGGTATTATTATTATTTTTACTTGGACCTGTCTGATTTTTTTGGAGTTTTTGCTCTTTTTTTCTTTTTTTTTCAAACTCATACAAGGTGCAGCATGTACATCAGGAGTTGTTCCTCTTGAGTCAGTAGACTATCCCTCTTTTGAAGCATTATTGCAACCCACAGCATCCCGTCCTTAGATGTCAACACCACCAGACTAGGTTGAGGTGCACTACCCTCCCTAGAGGAGGACGGATGTTTCCACCCGTGTGCTACTCCAAGCTAAAGGATTCCACATCCTCACCACCTCATCAATGAAGAGCTACGTGCATAGTGCTTGTCCAAGTTAGGTCACTGTCTATAAGAATCATGCGTATACACGAGATAGTCTACTTAGACTAATCAAGATGACATGTGAACAAAGACTTGTGGACTCAAAGAATTAAGTCACTTGACCTGAGAAATCTTAACCCCAGTTCCTATAAGGTTCCTCTGAAATTAGGTGGATTAAGATCAAATCAAGTCCATCCTCAATATCTACTCATAACTTGGTTCAGAACCCACTAGCTTTTCACTTTGCATATGCAAGATATGCAGATGATGTGCAGATGACATGCTATGAATGAAATGCAAGACTTTTTTTTTGAAATGCAAGGATGATATGCAAGAGTAAATAAGAAGCCTTTATTTTCAACATTTTTGTTTTATTTTATGGTATACAACAATTTTTACAAGATATACATAGTATACAATTTTTTGGTATACAACCTATTTTACAACAAATTTTACAAAAGTATGTTTTACAAGAATTTTACAACTTTTTATACAACTATTATACATATAGTACACATTATACAAGTATATAAAATTTTATTATTATTTTTTTTAATTTTTACAAAAGGTTTACAAGTATTATACAACAAGTATAAAATTTTTTCAATTTTACCCACCCATAATTATTGTAAAATATATACAAAAATACGCGAAAATACACGAAAGTACGAGCTATGGGTAAAGTATATATGTAATATATACACGCCCCCCTATACTTAGCGTGTGTTATGTCCTCAGAGCACGAAAGCGACTAAAAAGACATAGCTCGGGCTAAGCGTAGGAGAGTTAAAATAACAAAAAGTATAGAAGTCGTCCCGCCCCCCTATACTTATGCTCTAGCAGCCTAAGTGTAGAATAGATCAGAAATGGGGCGGACAAGGAAAAGAGGGGAAATGGATGAATATATACACGGCGGGCATCGGTCACCCCTATACTTAGTCTCTAGTCAGCCTAAGTATAGGACAGGAGTGGGTATGAAGATCGATGTGATCTGGAGGATGTACAATGAACAGTGATGAGACTCGGGTCACTCTCCCCCCTATACTTAGGATCTGATCGTCCTAAGTATAGCCATAAAATGAAATGATATGGAGCTGGGGCGAGTGATTCAAATCACCGGAGAGGGAGAAAAAATATATACAAGGAGAATTGAGAATATACAAGGATTAAGAAGGTTTGTGACGAACCTTCTTGCGGACGTGAGGAGGTCGATAATATACATATGTGTCGCTGTCGGAATCGTCCTCAGATGAATAATAGTGAGGTGTAGGGATCGTCCAACGCGGGTCGACACATGGCTGCTTGCTTAGATAAGGCTTAAGAACAGCCGAACTGAGCTCACTCATATAAATCACCTTATATGGACCAGATGAGGACTCTTCCGAAAATTCCTTCTCCGGTGTGTTGAAGGAAATTTTCTTAGTCGGTTTTCTAGAACATGAATCATTGAGAGGGAGTGGAGAGCGACGCGCCTTGAGAGGTTCGGGGGAACACCTCGAGGAATCAATTCTCGACTTCCTCTCACTAGATAGCCGACTAGAAGAGGGAGCAACCGTATTTTTAAGTGGAGTTAATTTTGTCTGGGTTGTTTCCTTAGAAGGCCCGGGTCGTGGTGTGGTGCTGACTATGGGTTCCTCATCAGACGAGTCACCATAAAGATTGTAATATTCCTGAAGGGTCGGCACATGTCTCGGGAAGGTTCTAGTGGTCTCAGTCGGCTTGGCATTATTGGGCTCTTGTGTCGGATCATCGAAATGGTCAAGACAATCAGCAAAAATCATGTCCGACTCAATGTCAGCTTCTGGTTGTGAGTCCTCCTTAGAAGCTGTCACGGTGGTGGTGCAAGCAGTTGAGGAGGTGTGGGGAGTCTCTGAACCAACGGTCGTCCGGACAATCGGTCTCTCATGTGTAGCAGAAAGGTGGGACTCATCTACCTCTCGATAGTCACGACTGCCAGCGGATGTGCGGGTCACCTGAGAGTAAAGTGTGTCAAAGATCGGGTGAGGTCGGAGTGCTCCTAATGCTGAAAAATCGATTTCCCGAGTCTCGCAATGTATAGTCGCCTTAGCCAAGGCTAAGAACGGCTTCCCGAGAATAAACAGAGACTGGGAAAACTCTCCTTGGTGCTCGATGTCAATGATCGTGAAGTCCACCTGGAGTAGAGCACCTTGGAAAGTAACGATGACTGAAATGTTTCCTCTCGATCGTTTGATGGATTGATCAGCCAACTGAACGATCTCTCTTGACTTTCTAATTGGCCTGAGTTTGAGCTTGTCAAACACAGAGGTCGGGAGGATATTTATCGGTGAGTCATCATCGATTCTCGCATGGGTAAATATGATGTCTTTGATTTCACATTCAACTCGGGGTAACCGCTTCACTCTGCGGCTTTTGATCTTTCTCCCCATCACCAAGGAGGTGGCCATAGACACTATGTATCTTTCAGTCCTTGTCCTCTTATTGCCCGACCTCTTGGGCATCAATGTACTTCTTGCAAATCGTTTGAGGTCGGGAAAGTGATCTATGGCCTTTATTAAGGGAAGTTTGAAAATCAATTCTTCATCGAGTGCTTCCCTTAGGGCAGGATCCAATTTTTTTAGGTCTTTTTTATTTTCAATTTTTATGTGATTTTTTGGTTTTTCAATTTTTTTGGTATTTTGGATAGATGCATGATCAGATTCTGGATTGGAGGGTAAGTGGTTAGTAGAAGAGGGAGGTAGAATGGACTCCAGCTGTACAGACGGTGTGGGTTCCCTGATAGTCGCTCTGTTTTCAACATCAAATCTACTTACTTCCTTTTCCACTATCATTCCCAAGCTGGAAGAAATTGAGTGCAATATGTCCATGACATCTCTCAACTCGTTACCAAATGAATCATTTTTCTCAATAAGTCTGGAAATGTCATCCTCCAAAATGTTCTCATGACAAGTCATGGGAGAGTTCTGCTCAATTGGAGGAGACTGCTGAGATGTTGAGGTCTCATACTCAACATACCTAGACTCTGGCATGTAATGCTGGGTTGAGTATGGACTATCCAACTAGCAAATACTGGTCGGAGCCTCATATGATGAAACGGGGACTGATAAGTCTAGATCATGAATCCAATCTTGTAAATATATAGGCTCTTCGAATGAAGGTTGGTTAATGGAGGCTTGATCACTAAAGTCAATCAAGTCTGGAAAATCATGATGTGCAGGCCTCTCCATTCGGGTTGTTCGATCGACCATGTTATGACCTAAGGTCAAGTCAGGATGTATATATGTGAATTCTTGTCTGCTCCCTACTTGAGGTGAGAATGAAGTATGCGGGGCATATAATCTTGCCAATCATCTATCTCAGCAGTGGCTTGCTCTTCATTTGATTCTTTGATTCCTGCAAGCTCTCGAGAATAAGGACAGTCAGACCAAGATGGAAGTGGATCCGGAATGTCATAATATGGAGTAGGTGAGAAATGCGAAGAAGTGGAGAAGTTAGTCGGAGTTCTGACTTCATGATCGGGTTGAGGAGGAGCCGACCACAGGTAAGGGTCTCCTGTGGATGGCGGAGGAGAAAGCGAAGACGAACGGTATATGGTCGAGGAGGAGTGACCAGAGGTCACAGAGTATGGGGACCAATATCCCGACATCTTGAGGAGAAAGAAGATTGAGGTAGAAAATGTGCAATTACACAGGATAACACACACGGACAGACACAAAGACAAACGCAAGAGCAAACCCCGAGTTCACACTCAACACGGTGAAGGACCCGAAACCGAGTCCGATTAATCTGGTTAATTTTAAGTGTGATTTTTCAAGCAAGAAAGCAAGGATTTACGCGGCCTACAGGGAAGCCGGCTCAGAGCTGGATGCGTCTTCCCTGTGTAACATGTCACCTAAGATACCGCAGGTCCTTCCTTTCTTCGCTCCTATCCCAAGTCGATGGATTCAATGACCACACCCCTATCTACCTGCAAGCAGGCGGAGGTTGATAAGGCCGGAACTTCACCCCAGGGGTTACTGGCAACTTGTCGCAAAGTACCGCAATTTCGCCCCTATCTACCTGAGACAGGCGGAGGCTACTTGGTACTAGTCAATGAATCTGAAATTATTCGACTTGTGATATTTGCTAGGATCAGTCAGAACGTGATATGAAAGGCGGGGATTTGGGCTCTGCCTTAAGGTGTTCACACACACTCAAGTACCCTCACTCAGCCTGAAAACAAGGTCGGGGATTAATCTCCCGCAAACAATTTTCCAATTTTATTGATTTTTTTGGTCAATAATATTTAGCAGTCCCGGTTTTAAGTTAAGTTATCACTTTGTTAGTCAACCACACAGCACTCCTATCGTCCAGTCCCAGTTTCCTTTTTAATTTAAATGTGAAAATCAGAGGGGGAAATCGAGAAAAGCCGATGCAAGTTAAAAACAATGATGCGTATGCTGAGTAGAGAATACTTACAGTGATCCCTTCGCTTTTATGCAGGATGCAGAACAGAATTGAGATCTTTTACACTATATGCAAATGCAAACGAGAAAAGCCGCTCCTAGACAGGCAGTTCTATTAGCGAAAGAAGAACGAATTTGATTTGACTAGATCTGCGGTCTAAGTGCGTCTTTTACGTGCAATGTGTGGTCCTAAATAATTACGAGCACAAGCAAATCCTAGAGTGGCTCAAGGAGTCGCTAGTGCAAGCTTAGTCTAAAATTCAAACCACACAGCAGACAGGGACACGGTTCCACTATGTTTACACACGCGAGAACCCAAACAGGAACCGCTGTAAATGCAGACAATTTTTACAAGTTAAAAAATGAAAAATCCTTCTGGCATCTCAACAGCCGACTTGATCCACGAATAGTCGGCCTCCGATGCACTTCGAGATGCGTCGACTTCAAGAAAGCTGCTCCAAGTCCACCGGGCCCTCGCACAAAAAGATAAAAATGTTAGAGAGATAAAATAAATTTAAAAAAATAAATAGAAAAATAATTGAAAAAAAATAATTACAAGATGGATCGGGGATCAGACTACCCGAGTGTGTGGAAAATATAAATCTAATTTTCTAAAGTGATCCTAAGCCATTTGCCTCCTCGGCAACGGCGCCATTTTGATAACCGTCCTGCACCCTTAGTTAATTCGAGCAAATTAATTGTCCAAATTAAGTTAAAGTTGTTCGTTGCAGTCGGATACGAGAGGGAATATCAAAAACCACTTAAATTAGATTTGTGTTAATTTCAAGCGGAAATTTTTTTACTTGGTGAAGTCCAAGGTCAAACTCAGGGAGGCATCTGTCTCCTTAGGTGAATTTTAGCAAAATTCAAGCGTTGGATTTTCGGGGAATTATTTTTTGTTCTTTTTTTAAATTTCTATGCAAGACACATGCAACCAGCAGGCTAATATAAAGTTTAATTCAATTAAGATATCAAATGGAGTCCAAAAATTCTAAAAATTGGTCAGATGATTAATTATGATAAAAATGAACTACCCTATTTTTTTTGGAATTTTTAGACACTAACGAATTTACTGTGAATTAAACATGCAGACAGGGTGATTTTCACTAATTAATTTTTAATAAATAACAAATCACAATTTTTTCAGGAGATAAAATTATCCTAGATAGTTCTAATGATAAGGAATCCAAGAAAATTGACAAATCTTAATTTCAATGTGAAATGGATTTATTAAAATTAAAGTAAGAAAATCTCTCAACAATTTATTCAGGCCTCGATATGTGTGTAAATGACATGAAAATTTTATGCAATGTTAAGTTCATTGTCCTAGAGCTACTGTGAGTTTTTGAGGATTTTTGGAATCACAGAAAATTAACTAGAAATTAAAAGGTGTCACTGGGCAAAATATTCCACAAATCAGCCAATTAATTCTTTTAAAAATCTACTGTAATTACAAAAATATGACACATGGCACAATAGATAGAGGACAAATTTCTCAACAAAATGCAACTTTTGGAATTTAGAAATGATGTAAAATGCAACGTAGGGATGCGTGCAAACACAGGGGTGTATATGCAATACAGGAAAATAAAATTACATAAAGCAAATATGCTGACAGGGACTTAAGTGCAATTACCTATAATGCTGGGGACTGGAGTGCAAATTCTCCACAGGGCACGTGCTCCTCACGTGTGGTCTGCTTCACAGGGACCTCTTTGCAAATATGAAAAGTCCCGAGGGCCTCTGTGTAAAATTCCCAGGCCGCACGTGCTCCTCACGTTGGCGGCCTAGGCTCGGATAGCTGTAGAGGCTCGGGGCTCGGCTCGGGCGCTTCTGGAGGTCTGGAGTGAGGCTCGGGCGATCCGAGCCTAGGTTCGGGGAAGAGGCTCAGACCAGTGCTGCGTGGCGCGCTGTGGACCCTTGGATCAAGCTTGATCCAACGGATGGCGATGAAGAATCGTGGCGAGATCTCAGGCCGTTAGATCTAAGTTGATCCAACGGCTCCTGGCTCGCGATGGAGAGGGCGACGTGGCTGACGGACCGCCGCTGGATCAGATGATATATCCAACGGTCCTCGGCTGTTGCGGAGGGGGAACATGTGGCTCACTAAGCGCCTTTAGATCTGAAGGGATTCAAAGGCTCCTGTGAAGCTCGGCTGAGAGGCGACGTGGCAAGACGACACCCGTTCGATCAAGGTGATCGAACGGCAGCTGGGGCTCCTCCTCCGATGGTCCTCCGCCGCCTGCGGAGGAGATGGCGGGGCTCCGGCGACAAGGCCTTCGCTCCGCTAGTCCTTCCTCGTGTCTATGAAGCTCTCCGACTTGTCGGAGCTATCCCAGTAGAAGCGTGGCGATGCGGCGAAGGCGACGGTGATCTCAGGAGTTGGAGAAGCTCGTCGGATGCTGCCTGGCGACGAAGCTCGAAGACGACTCCGGTGAAGCTCCGATCAGTGAACAGATGGGCACCTGAAAGAGTTAGAGAAGGAGCCGTAGCTCGTGCGTGCAATCGTGGAGGTGGGTGGATGGCTGGCGAGGCCTAAGGCGGGGGGAGATGATCTGGCGACATTGCTCCGGCCAAGTGGCGCGGAGCTGGAGATCGATGTACGGTGCGATGCGTCGTCGTCGAGCGTAAAGGTGACCGCGAAGATGAGAACTCTGATGTAGAGCTCGGCGGAATGAAATAGAGGCGAGAAGGTGACCGTAGGCGGTGAATAAAATGCGAGAAATCGAAGAAAAGATGAAATGAAGATCGATCGGGGATGGAGGCGTTCACTTGGGGATTGGAGCTCGACTTTGAGTTCCAGGTCGTCGCTCGAAGGGGCGGTGGGTCCCTGAGCTCAAGCAGCGGCTCGGCGGAGGAGGGTTGCGACTCGGCGGTGGCCGAGGATCTCGCCGGAAAAGACGCTCGTCTTCGCTTCGAGGAACTTGCAATTCCTGTCACCAACTGGAAGCTCTGAGCTCGGAGTATCTCTCACGAGGGGCGGATGGGTGCGACGATGGATGGTGGTGGAGTATTTAAAGGTCGAAGGTCTCGGCCATGCTGACGATGGAGCGATGTTTAAGGAGTTCGTGGGAGAGAGCTAGAGGTCGACGTGGGTGATGGAGTAGATGGCGAGGATAAGGGATGAGTGGGGGTCATCGTGGAGGTGGTGGTGGTCGTCTACGGTGGTAGAGGTGCTGCCAAGAATAGGAAGGGGGTGCCCCTCTCGCAAGGCAGAGAACGTGGGAGAGAGGGGCTCCCGAGGTAGAATACGAAGTCTCCACCGTTGGATCTTGTGATCCAACGGTGGTGATCAAGGCGGAGAGTAGCGGCTGGATGAAGATCTAGATGTGGTGATCTAAGGGCGTAGCGAGCGCCACATGGTGCGCTAAGGGCTCGGCGCTGATGGATGGCTAAGATGGGAGTCAGGTGTTTAATCGAGCGGTTCAGGTGCCTGCGGGGCAAACGACTCAGATGAAGCGACAGGAGCGTGATCTGATGGCGTGGAATGCGCCACGTGGCATGCTGAGAAAGAGGCGCGAATGGGCGATGGAGATGAGGCGGGGGATTTGATCTGGCGGTCAAAGTGAGGGGCGTATGTGGTAGCGGTTGGGTCGTTGGATCGGGACAACCATCCAACGGCTGAAAGCTGCGGCGGCCTGGGCAAGGGATGCGGGCCACGTGGCGCAACCAGAGGGCGCCACGTGGCTTGCTGTGGTAGGCTGGACCAAAAAATAAAGGTAGAGAGAAGAGGGGGACGAATCTGGAAAAACTCAAAACTTGAAAGTTGTAGATCTCGATGAGATCTACAAGTTTTATGTTGACCAAAGACTGAAATGAGGTAAAATATGATACATAAATATAGAGATACAAATATACATACATGTAGTATACAAAGAGGCCCAAAAACCCAACTTTCTCATACGAGCTCCAAATTGGATGAAATTAGTCTCATTTTAAAGGTCTTTTAATGTGTATTTTTCTAAAGGTAAGTAGACCTATTTCGGAGTTTGTATGAGGGACTTATGTGTATTTTCTGATCCAGGGATTCTAGGGCCTTGTTGGCTATTTTACAAAGGGGATTTTTGGCTTTCTTCCCTATATTATTAACTAAGGAGTACCTATTATAAGGAAGAGGTTATTTTGGTAAGTGGATATTCTACAAGGGATTTTGGCTTCTTATTTAAATGCAAATGGAATGCTAAAATGCATGTATTATGTATGCATGCATGATGCTATTTATGCATTATAAAGGGAAATATGCCTCTATTTACTCGGGAACAAGGCTCTATTTTTGACTTTTGAAGTGATGAATCACAGATTCATCAGCATGCTCTTTGCATATCATGGCATTATGTGGCATATGACATCTATAGTTTCATTAAAAATCAAATAAGAGGTGCATATTGATCATCATTTCATGCATCACAATAGCTTGCATACCTCATTTATTTTACATAAAATTGAAATTAAAAATCTCCATTCTCATTCTGTGTACTTCATGGTCTTCTATTTTAATTATTGCATCCATGTTATTCTATGCATATTGTAAGTGCATTTTAAGCATCGTTCTATTTGTATTATAGGAGATCTAGATCAGAGAATTTAATCACTTAAAATTTAATCATTAATTTCCTATTAATCGATGAGGAGGCTTGTGTCCCTTTGTTCGACCTTGGTAGACTTGCCAAGTTATAAATACTCCACATGTTCAAAATTGTGGTTTCTGCATAGATACAAAACCGCCTCCTATACTACGATAAAAATGTTTAACTAAGAGGGTGATGTTGCGATTCATTAGACGATGATGTTGCTAGGGACACATCTCATCCTTGTTTATTTTTTTGGATTTAAATGTATTATTTTTTACTTGATTTTTTTAACGTTTAGATATTCGTTTTGTATTTGCTTTTGCATCATTTTTGTTGATTAAATTTCTTGATGTATTTCTGATCATTTTCTTTTGTGGCAGGTCCTGTAAAGATGGAGGACGCTTGACCAACATGGAGGCATGGAGTTTGGAGCTCCCACTGTGAGGAGATGCAGAAGAAACCCATGAGAAAATGATGAATTTAATTAGCAATGTATTTCATTTCAATTCTGTATAAAATTGTTATAATTGCATTTCCAGTGATCCTCATTCGAGGGCTCACAGGTGTACATGGACCTGGACCTTGCATGTGTTGTGTGGAGCATGTTTCACTTCAGTCCGGGTGGGGCTTCACTTGAGTGTTCGAACCTAGGGTTAGGCACGCAGTTCTCCGAGCTTCCCTTTCAAATATCATGTGCTTGATTCATAGGTTTGGACACACCAATAAGAGTCGAAGAGACTCACTTCGTCTCCTTGACTCATTGAGACGCATGTAAACATCGATCTATCTAGACAAATTTAAATCCAATTCTTCCCACCGATAGTATCATGTTTTGGGTGTGGTTTCCTTGACTTGCATGCGTATAGTGTAAAAATTTCAATACAGCCTTGCATGTGCATGGAGAATGATGGAGGCACCGTAAGTTTCTCTCTCAAGCATGAATCATGGATTTCACGAATGCATCGGTTTTTCTCGATCTTCTTCTTGATTTATCACTTAGGATATTAAAGGAAATTAGAAATGGTCGATTAGACAATGAATGCTTGATATTTGCTCACATGAATACATTGATAATATTAAGCTAAAAATTGGTATTCTAATGTAAGTTGACAAAAATAAAATGGAATAAAATAAACCTTGGATTATGGGAGAGCAATACCTGCATTGTACGCATGATCTGATTGCATTATGAGAGGTGAGAATGTATCCCTAGGAAATCACTAACTAAAAAGACAGGATAAATTTGGTCGAACCTTTACGACCATCATGTGTGAAGTTGGTGAACTCATGGGTATCATTGCTTGCTTGGTTAAGCCTGATTTTGTTTTCTACCCAATTCTCCGGTATCCACTAAACATCTCTGAAGATTCATCCATTTTATAAATCCATAATCCTCTAACTCTAACCCTAAACTTCAATCCAGGTCCCCCCGCTTAGCTCCACATCCAATACTTAAGCTATTATCAGCCTAAGTATAGGGGGACCCGAGTCAAGTATATTCTTCCCTATTCTTGTTCTTCTTATACTTAGGTTATTTTATCCTAAGTATAGGGGGCATCTGAGTCAGTTTTTCTATATCGCCTTGTATTTTAACTTGAGTTATGGCTTCATATCACTTTGTGCTATGAAGACATAGCAAAAGTTAAGTATAGGGGGTGTGCCGTATATATTGTATATATACTTTAGTCATAGCTCATATTTTGAAAATTTTGAAACTTTTTTATTCAACTTAGGATTTTAGGACCACTAAAAACCTAAGATTCTTGATGATACAAGTCTTAAAATTCACACTTACAAAGTCAGGGATTCAACCTTCTAACTCACTAAAAATTGCTTGGGGACAAGGAAAAATCTAAGTATATGGGTGTGATGAATATATGATTCATCTACTTTATATGGACATCATAGCAAAATCCCCTCAATAAATCACTAATTAAATCTATTAAAAGCAAGTTATTAACATTCACTAATTGTGCTCAAATTAAGGTTAAATATGAAATTAAATAACCCTTGTTTTTTACCTGCATTGAACCTATTATTTCATGTACAAAAGTAAAGTATTTTGACCTAATTCTTTCTCTAATTTATTCTTTAATGAATCAACTAATTTGACATAAAGAATTAAAATCCATAAAAATCATAAAATCAAGAGAAAACATAAAATCTGACATTGTATATTTTTGTACATACTCTATTTTTGTCATTTTTATTTTACCTTTTTCGAACCTATAAAAAATACATAAAAATTATATTAAATATGTATATATTGTATATAACTTAATTCGCTAATTAAAATCAAATTAAAAAATATAAAAAACACAAATTACAAAATGTTGTATTTTATTATTTATAGAGTACCTCCAAGAATATATTTTGTACATATTATCTCTTTTGATTTCGGATCCTTCATAAAAGTTATAGATCTCGTAAAGACGAGCAACTTTCATGTTGGCCACTTTTTGATTTGATTTCGTTTACTTTTTCTTTTTTTTTCTTTTTTCTTTTTCTCCTTTTAGTTCTTTTTATTTTTTATCTATATTTAATATTTATTTATTTTCCTTATGTCAAAGAGAAGAGGAAGGAAATGTGTATGAAAGTGGATCAGATCACAGTCAGAGATACAATGAATCAGAGATGGAGCTCGAAGCTCCAGCAAACTAAGATCCATAAATTACGTTAAGTTAAGGACTAACTACATGAAGTAAAAGCTATATCAAGATGTTGTATTAAAATGCAAAATAAAAACCCAAAGTTATCAGCTCAACCTGACCGGGCCAAGAAGCAGATGGCCTTCACCGAAGGTGCTACGGTGATGGGGATTCCACCACTTCTCAATCATAGTGACGCAGACAAGGATAAGTATTCACTTGTTGCCACCAGGTAAATCAACAAGGAGCTCCTATTGGGGTTGCAAAAGCGAAACGAGGATAAAAAAACTCAAAAATAGTGAAATGGGTATATGTATATGCGTGGAGAGGTAGATGAAAAGATTACATGATCTAAGGAGATGGTGTATTGGTATTATCGATCTAGGGGCATGGTAAGATGGAGGAAGATAAGGGGCATAGGTTTGCTTAAGAAATCAAGGGCCATCGAGCCTTGGAACATAGCCAAAAAATGGGAGAAGAGAGGGGTCTCGTAACTCTGACACATAAGGCCACTGAGAGGAAGGACAGTTGACCAGGCCGTCAATAGTCTGTGACTCCTAGTTGATCCACGTGGACCAACAAAAAAATTTAGGGAATAAATCCATTATTAATTGGGTTAAAAATAGAAAACATTTATTAATTAAAAGTCAAAACATGAAAATTGTTTCTTATTTTACGTACTATTTTATAGATATTTTTATTTATTTTCACAATGTTATTTATTAGGTGCTAATTTTTACATGTATACATATTAGTATAAATACATGTATTTAGGTACTATATTTTTATTTGTTTTTTATATTTTATTATATATATCGTATTTGTAAAATATTGAGATACACATTTATTAATCACTAAATATCCATCATTAATTCTTGAGAATTAAATGTGTCGTTTGTTGTAGGCGAGTAATCGGAATCAATCAAGAAATATAACAACTTAATTAATTAATCAATTTTAATTCGAGTGGTTTTATGTTTTTTATCCTGGGTAAGCCCTAGGGTCGAACTCGAGGAGGTAAAGGAACAACCTAAGTCAATGTCTATCAAATTCGATGTGTGGTTTCCGTTTTTGGTATTTTTATGCAATTAATGGATGCAAATGTAAATATGGCCAATTTTAAGGACTAAAATGCATTTTTCATTCAAATAGAGTCCAAAAATTATGAAATTTAATCATAATGTAAAATATGTTGAAATAAATGCATTATAATATTTTTGGAATTTTCTGAAGCAATACGATTATTTTTTGAATTAATAAATACAGGTAATGTGAATCACAATAATTAATTATAATAAATATTAAACTTACATGTTTTCAAGGAATAAAATTATCCAAGGAAGATCGATAAATGAGCTATCGTAGAAAATCCTAAAGCCTACAAATGTTGAGTTTAATATCTATTAAAAATTAATTACATGCAAATGCAATTATTTTGGGGCAGAAAGTAGAACACATCTGAAGCGTGATTTTTTGTAATTTTTGGAGCAATGGTTAATTATCTATGAATTCCATAGCAATAATTGGGTAAAATATGCAATTTAACATAGCAATAATTATAATTATATAAACACAAATCAAAAAGTATGATCCGCATGTCGTAATGTAGAGAAATATTTGTACTACAAAATACAAATTTTTGAATAATAAACCGCAATAAAATTATTGTTTAAATTATAGATAAAAAAGAAGTCTAAATGAAAAATACAATAATAAAATTAAAAAATACAGAAGAGGGACCTAGAAGTAATTACCAAAACCTCTAGAGTGAGGTTGTAAAATGTCCCAGGGTGGCTTATGTGTGGCACGTGCCCCTTGGTGGCTGGAGTTGGAGATGATTTGGTGACTCTTCAGGGGCTTCGATGCAAACATTCCTCCAGCATGTGCACCTCCTGTGTGGAGGGCATCGAGCTTCGTGCCCAGTGACTAGCAGAGCATGGGAGGAGAAGGGTCGATCGTGGGTGGTGATGAATATGTGATTCATCACTCTAAAAGTTGAAAATAGAGCTTTGTTCCTGAGTAATTAGTTGCATTTTCCCATTTATTCTGCATTATTATCATTCATGCACCTGTAAATAATATCTACATTTTAGCATTCATATTTGCATTAAATAAGGAGCCAAAAATCACTTGTACATATTCACATGTATATAACTAAATTCACCTATTTGTATATATTTTATACTAACTCTAAATCCAATAAATTCAACTCTATTGTGTATATTACTAACACTAATAAAAGAAAAATATCAAAAAAATATTAACTTGTAAATTTGTCCAATAAAACCCAAATCCAAGTTTGAGATCAAGAAATTTAAACGCACATATCTCTCTCATACAGTGTCCGATTTAGGTCTACTCACTTTTAAAGTAATATACATTCAAAGAAATCGGAGATCGTATGTGAAACTTGGGTTTTGGGCCCCTATTGTATATTGTACATATTGACCATAATACCCTCCATTTTTATCTTTTATTTTCTTAATTATTAAAAATCCAAAAAATAGATTAAATTGTAAATATTTCTTCATATTTTTCTAACTTTATTTTGATTATTATATTATTTAAAAATGATAATAAAATATAAAATACAAAAAAACACGGTATTTTATACTTATAAGCTACCACCCAAAAAATACACTTTGTACATATGGCTTATTTTGATTTTCGATCCTTCATGAAAGTTGTAGATCTCGTCGAGACGAGCAATGTTGACACTTTTTGATTTGAACCCTTTTGTTATTTCTTTTTCATTTTCTTTACATTTTATTTATTTATTTATTTATTTTCTTTTATTTACTTTCTCTTCTTTATTTTTAATAGCCTACTTATTTTTTATTTTATTCCCCCCTTTACTTCTTCTCTCTCTACTTGTTCTCCACTCCAAGCCATCAACTCCCCACTCCTCCACTTTCTCCATCTCTTTTCCAACTTCATCCTCCTCCTCTTTTTATTCACATCTCCTCTTTCATTCATAATTATCTGCCATTTCTTCAATTGAGAGGGAGAGACCACCGGCCCCCGAGTGTTGTCGGTGACAACTTCAACATCTTTTGGTCGAGCAACGACGGTTTCAAAGGCGAGATCTACGAGGACTCCTCCTCTTGTCGTTGTGCATCTCTTCAGGTCACAGCCGAGCTTCTTCGATTTTTCGTCAAATCGAATCGAGGCAATGATCAGAGTTGCAGCATAGCTCCTCCAAACTGCGGTGAATCACAGGTAAGCAATCCCTCTCCTTTTCCTCGTCATTTTATTTTTATCTAACAAAATATTTCCTTGTTGATTCATATCACAATCACTACATTCATCATTTACCACCACCACCATCATCCTGTCATTATTATCATCATCATACAGTCATCTAACACCACCACTTCATTGTTTTTTTTATTTCTTATTTACAAAAAAATATACAAAAAATCAAAAAAAAGAAAGAAAGAAAGAGAGGGGCTCCATAGAAGCCCTCCTCCACTCCGATCGACATCCTCCACCAGTCGCCGCCTCCTACGGTCGCACACCTATCAGCCACCCATGCATGTCCGTTGCAGCGTGTTCCAGCAGCAGCCCTCAGTCGCGACCCTCTGCGTGTGGCTGATGAATCCACATTTCATCATCTTTATTCTATCATTTTGGCACCAAAAACCCTAGCAAATGCCTGTAAATAGCATTAAAATCATCATCTTAGCATTCATGCATGTGCATTCAATTAGTGTATAAAATACTATAATTAAGGCCAAAATTATAGAATAAATAAAGAAAAGACAAAGAATAAAATATTGTAGATATTTTATGACCCGAAACCCCGAGACCTAGGCATCTTGATTAATAGGTCGACAAGGAATAAAGTAGGGGGAGATAAGGTCAGAGATACAGATAAAATACCTATAAATTCTATTCATTCTTTATTCATTTTGGGACCTATTTTTAGTTCCACTTTTTATACATCAAATAAAGAAACTTTGTACATGAAAGTTGTAGCTAATTTCATAATGAAAAATACAAAATTAATTTTACTGAAAAATAATGTACAGATAAAAAGTTATGGTCTGAATAAGAATCCAAAATCCCAACTTCCCAGACCCGTATCTCACAACTGACAACTCCAAATGCAGCATACTCACCTTTAATTGTATATAGAAGAAAATAATCTATTTAATGGCGGTGGTTTCGCATTTGGCGGAGCTACGGTTTGAAAGTTGAGTTTTGGACCCACCTTATATACTTGTACATATTAAAATATTCAATTTATTATTTATTTATTATTTTTATAATTTTATATTTTTATAATGTTGCAAATATTACTTATAATAATTATGTATATTAAAATTAGAATAAAAGCCTAAATAAAATACAAAATAAAAATACTTGTAAATAAAATACACAGATACAATACCTATGTACAAACCTATACAATACATTCTTATAATTTATTATTTATACAAAATAAATCAGAAAAATAAAATAAAAATATATTTATGTATATAAAAGTATTTTATAATTTTATAAAATAATAAATAAAAATAATAAAAGTAAAATACACAAAATAAAAATAAAAGGATACAACACATAGATAATATACCTATATAGGGGTATAAAAGCAACTTGTAAAAATATAAGTCATAAAAATAAATAAAAATCAGAATAAAATACTACATAAAATTTTAAGCATTTTTCATTTAACAACCAAAAATTAATTCGGCCATTTTCGATTTTTAAATGAATTAATAAGAATTTCTTTGGGTCTTTTCCCTGGTTGGTCCACGTGGACCAACAAGGTGCCTCCGACTGTTGACCAAGGTCAACAGTCTGTCCTTCGTCCCTGTAACTCTGACAGGCCTAGGTTTTTGTCCGACTTCACGGATTTTCCTAGGCCGGCTCGTCCACCCTTTGAGGCTGACTTCTTCACGAAACTTGTTCCCCTACCATCCAGCTACCTCGCTGACCTTCTTCCTCGGGCAGAGGACCATCTTGCAACCTGTGATCCCTCCTTGAACATCGCGCCACAACCACATTCAAAACAACCCCCCTCACTTTCCTTCTTCCCTTGAACCGCCTTTGGCTTGAGCCAATCCCTCTGAGGCCTAGCTGCGGGATCCCCTGTGACAGAGGGCCGATCTCCAACCTTGTCGAGGTGCCTACCTAGCTCGGCGGCGTGTTTCCAACTCGATCTCCGGCCTCGCGGCCGTGAGGTTTCCTCCTCGGGTTCTACAGCCCTTGAGGTTGTGTTTTTCTTATTTTTCTTAGTGTTTAGCTCGCTGTTACGTTTAGGTTTCGTTTCGTATCATCCATCAGTAGTTTAATCGATTATATCGCCACCATACTTCCTCGCCGGAGCTTGCTCCGGCGAGCCACTATTTACACCCCATCCATTTCCATATTCCGCCCCATTCGCCCATTTTTGTTCCCTGGAACTCTTTACTATGGTTTGTTGTATGTCCTTGCAGGTTCCAGGAGCAAGGGACCCCCCATCTGGGGTCGATTTTGATAGGTCTGAAGCACCTGGAGCGCGCCACCTTCTCCAGCGCCACCCATTGTCACCGGTGCTCCAGGCGCTCCTCGGAGGTCCTCGCTGGGAGAGGAGGAGCTCCAGCTCCATTTTGCCCCTGGTCTTACACTCCCAGGTGGTCGGAGGGTCGTCGGAGGGGCGTTCGAAACTCGGCCCAGCCGCGTTCTTGACCGTTCTTCCAACCCCCCTCTGGGTCGTCTGATCATAGCCTCCCTCCAGAAGCTCAGCCTCCGTCGGATCTTGGACCTCTCACAGTCGTTTGATCATTCGGCCAAGATCTAATCGTGGCCGTAGGAAGCAAAGGGGTATCGCGACCCCGCGGTCCGCCACGTGTTTAAGTGGCTTTTGCCACGCCGTCGGATCACGCCCCTTATTGGGTATATTGCTATAACACCCCTGGCCATTTTGTATTATATGTTAACCCCCTTAAACTTTCAGCTGCCGTATTAAGTGTTTTTAATATTTAGACATAGCCCCCCAGCACTTTTGCTTTTTGCGGATAGACCCTCACCAGGCCACGTGCTGCAAGCACGTGACTCGGTGAATTTTGCACGTCGCCCCCCTGGGGTCTTATGTATTTAGGTTTAATACGGAAACTTTCATAGGCAGTTCATATAGTTCTGGCGTAATTGCATCTCACCCCCGCGATTTTTGCCTATTTACAGAAACGTCCTCGCCAGGTCGCGTGAGCCTTGAGATTTTGATTTGGTCCATTAAATTGTTTATTGCATATGATATTTTGTGGACATTTTGCAACCGTGCCCAGGAACTTTTGACTATTCACATTTAGGCCCCTGCCAGACCTTTAACTTGTGCTGACTTGCTCCATTTATTTGGACCTTCATTTGGCCTCTAAAATTTCTCAAATTTTGAACTTAAGCTCCTGCATGCTTGTATTTTGACGCCCTAATTTTAGTTTTTGATTTTATTTTATTTTTATACTTATTAAAAATCAAAAACATGCTTTTTATTCACTGACTAGCTTAGAAAATACCAAAAAAATATTAAAATACCTCTAAAAATTCCAAAAAAAATCCCTAGTGTCTACCTTAACCTATTTTAGTGTCAATCCAAAAATAACTAAAAATCTCAAAAGAAAAACACTAAAAATTTAAAAACACTCTAAAACTTCAAAAAAATATATAAAATCAAGGAAAACTCAGAAAAATATAAACTCAGTTCCTTTTGTTCTATATTGTATTCTCTTTATTTGAAATTAGTGTGAAAAATTTTGGTTGTTGTTTGCTAATTTTAATTTCCATTTTCCTCACAGCCAGCACATTTTCCATTGTTTTCCCTTATTTCAGTATTTAAAAATACCAAAAATACCTTGAAAAATCCCCAAAAATCACAAAAACAGTAAAAATCTTAAAAATATCAAAAACATTTTATTTCTGAATTTTTGGTTATTTTTGCACATTTTTATAAATATTTTATCTTGTCTTTTATTACATTGCTTTTATATTCCAATATAAAAAATATAAAATATAAAATTATAAAAATCAGAAAATTAAAAAGCAAAATACAAAATTTAAAATTAAATAAAAAAAATTAAAAAAATTAAAAACCCACCAAAATTTCCTTTGATTGCTTGCTTAGTATAGACACTTCACACACACATTCACTTGTGCACATTAATTTTGAATTACCCTGCTTGCTCCCTGTGTTCGAACTCTCTGCATACTTGCCCTTTACATCATTTGTGCAGAGTTAAAAATAAATTTTAACTCCACATTATTTCTAATTTATTGATCTTTAGTGTGGGGTAATTGTTGATTAAATACATCTTATTGTGGGTCACCGCAGCGACTCGGTTGTCTCTACCTTGTGTGAGACACACTTTTTAGACCCTCGATAATTTGTGTTTATTAGTGGCCCCTGCTCCAGGTCGCGCGTACACCCGCGCCGCCCTTCAGCCACATTAGGCACCCCAGCAGCCGCCCTCCACGCCTGCTACGCCATGGCTAGGACCTCCGCTCTAGCAGGCGCCCTACTCCGTTCCCCAGCCCCTTCCTCGTAGCAGGTCGTGCCACCCCCTAGCGCCCACCTCCCTCGCACGCCGTCCAGAACACGACCACCAATGTGGCCCCGCCGCTAGCCTCCAGGCCAACCGCCCATCTCCATTAACCTCCAAGCGCCCCCGCGTGATTGCTGCGCTTTCCAACTGCGATGCACGATCGCGCCTCCTTCTTCCTCTACTGCAACGTGCCTCCCTCGCTGCTGTGTCGCTCCTCCATCGGAAGCCTTGCCCTCTGCCAGGACTCAGCCCTTCATCCCCGACGGCTGTCGCCTCCCACCTTGAGGTCACGTCGCACTGCGTGCAAACCTCTGACGCCGCCTCGCCGTCTACGCCCCATGTCGGCGCCGCTGTGTGCCCCTCACCTCGCGCCCCACGTCACTTGCTCTAGCGTGGGAAGTGGGACACGATTGTAAGGTCATTGTATTTTTTATTTTTTATTGTGATAATTGCATTTTATCCTGTCATATTTCTTTAATTGCAAACGTGCCCCTGTGTACATTGTTCTGTTAACTTTTAATTTCTGTATTGTGAAGACACCCCTGCATTTAAGCATTAAATTAGAAATTTATTTCGCATCATTTTGTTATACAAAAACAATATTTTGTTTAGAAATTAATTCTATACATTTTGGATATTTAATTAGATTTTTGTGAATATTTGGTAATTAATTAAAATTGTTTTGGAGAAAAATTGCATATTTTATCCATTCTGTGGTCTGTAATGCATATTTAATCAAATATTGCTCAAAAATTTGTGAAAAATTCAAATTTGATGTCTCGAGTTGTGCTTTAATTGCAATCCAAATTGTGTTGCAAATAGATGTGTCTTTTGCATAAAATAAATCATTTAGTGATTTTTTATAAATGATTTTTAATTAAATCCCCAAATAATATTTTTGCGAAATTTCATATCTCTCGGATTGGTAATTACAATCTATTTTAGAAAATTTTTCGTCTGGAAAAAATGATTTCGTAGATTTATTAAAAATCAAATACTCACAGTCACATTGTTTTCATTCAAAAATTCATAAAAAAACATAAATTATCAGGAAATTCCAAAAAAATTTAATCTAACTTCATTTCAACATGTTTAACTTCCACTAAATTTTTCATAATTTTTTGCATATCGTTTGCATGAAAATTTGCATAAAAAACCCTCAAAAAGTTTGTATTTTTCATATGTGCATTTTAACCCCCAAAATTCCAAAAAATAAATTTTGCATTCATCGTTAGATTAGGTTTTCAGGAAAATTTTAACTTGGCTAATTTGGATTACTTTCACATTAAAATCAATTTAGCTAAGTTGTTGATTTTCTTAATAATCTAGTTCATCCGTATTTGTGCATTTGCATTTTTACTACAAAAAAATTATAAAAAATCCCACTTGGAAAACCGTGATCTAACCATATAAATCGATCTAAAGTTGTTCCTTTACCTCCTTGAGTCGACCCTGAGGCTTGCCCAAGTTAAAAAAACATCATACCGCACATTAATTAATTCAATGATTCATTGATTTTTATTCTATATGAGTACAATATGATAAAACTGCACATAGAAGAAAGTTCTAGTAGCCGAGAAGAAATTAATTTGAATTTCTGACTAAATTGAACAATCTAAGGTGTGACTCAATTAAAGTGAAGCGTGGTCCTAGGTTCTACGAGAATAAGCAATAAAATCCTAGAATCTCTAATAGTCGCAATGCATGTCTAATCCTACGAACCACTCAAGTCGGGCCCCACCCTCACCGGAGAGTGAAATAGGTCCGACACACCAAAGAAAAAGTGTTCACGTTTTGGCTACGCACGTGAGATTCCAAACGGAAGCCATTATAAGTATCCAATTAATTATACAAATTAAAATTATAGAAATTAAAATCCCATACTCCACGCTCTCTCACGACTCGACTCGATCTTAATTTAATATGCAACTTTTCGGTAGTCGGTGAAGATGAGTTGGTTTCCGAAAAACCGCTCCATGTACGTTGGGTACCTCGCACATAAAATAAGAGAGAAAATGTAAGAGAGCTGACATAAAATTAATCAAAAATAAAGAAAATAAAATAAATGCTCGAAAAGAAATAAATACTTGAAAATAAAAGAAAATGTACATTGGCAAGGTTCAGGGATCAGACTACCCAAAAGTATAGAAAACCTAACACTATTTTTTAGTAAAAAATATAAGACGTTTGTCTTCCCAGCAACACTGCCATCTGATTAATTGTTAAATCACCCTCGTTAATTCTCACAAATTAAATGCATTGTTTATTGTAGGGGGTAATCAAAATCAATCAAGAAATATAGCCACTTAATTAATTAATCGATTTTAATTCGAGTGGTTTTATGTTTATTTAGCCTCGGCAAGCCCTAGCGTCAAACTCGAGGAGGCAAAAGGAACAACCGAGATCAATGTCTATCAAGTTCGATGCGTGGTTTTCGAAGTGGAATTTTCTGGTCTTTTTTATGCAATTAATGGATGCAAATGCAAATGTGGTCAATTTTAATGACTAAACTGCAATTTTCATTCAAATAGAGACTAAAAATTATGAAATTTTACCATAATGTCAAATATGATAAAATAAATGCACTGTAATTTTTTTAGATTTTTCTAACGCAATATGATTATTCTATGAATTAATGAATGCAGGTAATGTGAATCACAATAATTAATTAAATATTAAACCTGTGTATTTTCAAGGAATAAAATTATCCAAGGTAGATCAATAAATAAAATATCCTAGAAAAATCCTAAAGCCTGCAAATATCGAGTTTAATACCTATTAAAAATTAATTTCTCAAAATCACAAAATAAATTTTATAGAACAAGATATGATGCAAATATAAATATTTTGGGGCACAAAGTAGAATACAACTAATTCTTTGAAACTTATTTATTGGCAATTTTTCGAGGCAGTGGCTAATTATCGATGAAGTTTAGAGCAATAATTGGATAAAATATGCAATTTTCCACAACAATAATTATAACTAAATAACCACAGATCATAAAATTATGAACACATGCCTAAATGTAGAGAAATAGTTGTACTGAAAAATGTAATTTTTTGAATAATAAAAAGCTATAAAATTGTTGTTCAAATTATAGATAAAATAGAGGGGTCTAAATGCAAAATACAATAATAAAATTAAAAGAAAAATGCAGAAGAGGGATCTAAAGGTAATTACTAAAACCTATGGGGGCGAGGTCTCAAAATGTCCAGACAGCACGTGCGTGGCATGTTCCCCCCGGTGGCTGGAGTTGGAGGCGATTTGGTGACTCTTCAGGGGCTTCGGTGAAAACGTTCCCTCCAGCATGTGCACCTCACGTGTGGTGGGCCTCAGGCTTCGTGCTCGGTGGCTAGCGGAGTGTGGGTGGAGGAGGGTCATTTGCGGATGGCTATAGGCGGAGGAACTAGTGTAGGCGATCTGATGAACGACCTCATGTGGTTGATGTGGTGGAGCGGCTAGGAGTCAATAAAGGCGAAGCGCAGAGGAGGTCTTTGGACTTGGGTGAGGCCTCCTTGGAGGCGGTGAAGTTCTCCTGTGGAGGTGATGGAGCCCCTGGCCCGTTGTCGAAGGCTAGGCAAAGGTGGTTGCGGTCGTCGATAGTGAAGGGCTCAACGGTGGTCGAACACCAGAGCAAGCAGCTGCAAGCGGCTTTGCTAGCTAGAGATGATGATGAATAGTTGAAGGCATCGGTGGCTCGATGGCATGAAGTCATAGTGGGGCGAAGCTCAACGGTCGAAGTCGCGATGGGGAAGAGAGGGGTTCCTCGGATCTCATCGAGGAAGGGGGAAAAGACGTCGGGTTGTCACCACCGACCCTCTGCCTCTGTTGGCGCAGTCGGCGGATAGCTTCGTCGGGGTTGGTCGAGCGATATTTTATAGGGGCGAGTGGCAGTGGAGGTCGGGCTAGTTGGGAAAGGTGGTTGATGACGGGATTTTATTTGGGAGTTTTGATTGGATTCATACGAGGGAGGAGATTCAACGACTGATCTGATTGGGAAGGGGATTGGATCAGAGATTGGCAACGGAGATATGATCGGAATTGGAAGATGGCCGACGATGAAAAAGGAAAGTAGGCGAAGGAATTCGAAGGTGACGAGCGGAGAAGAAGGGATGGTGGCGTGGATTGGGAAGGCGGTCAGAGAATAGGATCGTGAGGGTTGGCAGTGGCGAAAATTAGGGTAAGAAGACGATGCACAGTGGTCGTCTGATTGGCCGAGATCGGACGACCAGATAGGCACCACGTGGCACCTAAATTTTTTTATTTATTTTTATTTATTTAGTATTTTTTATTTTTTTATAGATAAATAAAATATAAATGCTAAACATGAGTGATACGTGGCGGCTCCAGGAGGTGCCACACGTCACTCCCAGTAAAAATCTCAAAATAAAAAGGAAAGAAAAATTGAAAAGAAATAACAAATGATCTCAGATTAGAAATTTTTCTTCATAAAAGTTGCTCATCTCAATGAGATCTGCAACTTTCATGAAAAGATCAAAAGCAAAATAGGTCATTTACACAAAGTGGTATTTTTTATGGTACTTTATGTGCATAAAATACCGGATTTTAGGGTTTTAAAAAAATTTTGTCGTTTTTAATTAAGGTAAAAAATCAAGAAAAAATATGATAAAATCAAAGATAAATATTTACACATTAATCTAATTGTTTTTTTAATAATTAGGGAAATAGGAAAATAAAATATAGAGGACTTGTTGTATAGACTGTTGGCGAAGGCTCAGACTCTGTCAGTTTCTTTTAATTCAGTCTTACTATAGATTTGGATATTTGTGCATTTTAGTAAAACTTTTATTAAAGAAAAAATGAAAAAGAAAAAAAATAAAAGAGACAAATATGTGCATAAAGTAATAGGTCAAAATTGGATCAAATACACAATGTACAAAAGAGTCACAAAACTCATTTTTCACATATGAGCTCTGATTCACTTGAACTTGGTCTTATTTTAAAGATAATTAAATGTACATAAGTTCAAAAGTGAGTAGGATTAAATCAGACACTGTATGAGGAAGATATCAGCATTTTAGTCTGACAGATCTCCAATTAGGGTTTGGATTTATATGTCAATTTTTTTCTGTTAGTGATTTTTTGTATTTTTCATTTATTTTTGTTTGTAATATAAACACAATGAAGATGGTTTCAAGTAATTTGGAGTTAGCATGAATTAATAAAAAGTAAGAGAAGTTAGCTTTTTCTACATGTTAATTGGGCTGGGATTTTTGGCTTCTTATTTTATGCAATTACGATGATAAAATGTAAATGTTATTTACACATGTATGAATGTTAATTATGCAAGGTAATTGCAGATGAATTTTGGGGAACTAAGCTTAATTAATCTCTTTTAGAGTGATGAATCACAGATTCATCACATATTTACATATTTTTTATTTTTATTATTTTGTTTATGTACTTAAATAAATAAGGTATATATATTATAGTATACATGTACATTTTAATGCCTTATTTATTTTAATTTATTTTCGATGCTTTTATTTTGTGTTTATATAACGAGTATTCAAAAATGCATGAAATGTACAAAAATAAAGAATAGATAAAATGAATAAAATATACAAGTATACAAGACAGTGGGACCCTGGAAAGCCATCTTTTGCCTATTTACTCCATTTTTAATGAAACTACCTTCAATAGATAGATAATTTAATTTTAAGAACAATAAGAATAAGTTTGGTGAATTTTGAACTTGCATGGAGGAGTTATTGGTCTGTGAAGTTTTGTTTGGGGCATTTTCCTCTATGTGTCCCAGTCATACTATACATTGTTTTTTTATAATTATTTTTGTATTTTCTATATATTTTAATGTATAAGTTTCATGTTGAACATTTCTTTTTTTGTGGTGTGTAAAATGTAAAATAAAATAAGGTACAAATAGTTATTTTTAGATGAATTAAATTAGGGTTTCTATGCGTTCTCTGTGCAATTAATTGGCCCTATATCTCCATACTTTATTCTTTGTCAACCAAGTCAATAGTGACTTGGTCTCGAGGTTTAGGGTCATTCAATATTTTCAATACTTCATTTCAATTTCTTTTCTTTCCTTTATTATTTTATTTTAGAATTAAATACATGCATTTATATAGTATTTATGATTCAAATATATTATGTAAATTAAAGATATTTACATGCATTTAACTAGGTATTTAAGGCCAGAATGAAAGAATAAAGGTGATGAAATGGATATTCATCGCCCTTATACTTGCCTTTGCTAGTCCCTAGCAAACACTTATGACAGTAAGTGCATAAAAAGAAAATAAAGAAAAGAAAAGAAAAGAACTTGGAATAATTTTTACTATTTAACTTATCTTGATAAAATCAAAGTTTGGAGCTCAATTAAGACCTTTTATATTTTTAATGTATTCAAAACCACATTCAGGTTAGAAACTGTAACATAACAGCCTTTAGGTTCCAAGCTCCTCTATTCAGTTCAGCTTAACAGCCTGGTCAGAATTGTCCTTTTAAATGTATACTCTTATAACCTTGAAATGACAGGTACCATGTATGTGAATTGTGTTAGCTCCTCCCAGACAAATAGCTAAACAATCAAGTGGTCTCCTCCTCTGGTAACTCATCCTTAGAAAGATGGATATTTCCTTATAAGTTCATGTACATGCTAGTGCACAATAACAGAGAGGGGAAGCTAGAAGAAAGGGAAAATAAGTGGAAATGGACCAGTGTAGTCACATTTCCTTAGCTCGGTTAGTGTGACCAAGTCTCCACCAAGAAGCATGCTTTTTCTGAAAGCTCAAAATTTTTGGAATTTTTGGGATATGCTTATTTTGTATATTTACTTTATGGCATTGTTCTTCATTCTTGTTTTGCCCCGATGGATATGGAATATTTTTCCTACCATGACAGTGCATCGATTCGATTCCTAATGCATATTCCTGAAAGTCGTGATACTTGAGGGTAGTAACATGAGTTTGAGTTGTGTGTGATCTCTGTCTTGACTGTTAGGCAAGCCCATTAAATACAAGTTCAGTTCACAAATATCGAGGGATTCCGCCCATGTTTTTGGGTTCTTGGAAAAATTATGCTATCAGATCATTCTTCATTTGAAGCATTATTTCAATCCATTCTCCAATCGTTAGATGTTTGAAGTATCTGTTTCGGCAGTCCCCAAGAATGGTTCCTACGCCACCCTTGACGAAGCGACCTAATATCATCCCGACTTAGAGTTCAAGATATTTCAACAATCCATCTTGCTTGAGCTACGTGTTAAGTGTGAGGTCTCAAGTCCAGTCATTGTCTCAAAAGTCGTACAGATGACATGAAAGGTTCTAGTTAAACGCATTGAATCGACTCATGAACACAGTTTTATAGAACCTAAAGAATTAAGTCATAGTGACTTCCATTCCTTAACAGGATCCTCTAAAATTAAGTGGATGAAGGTCTAGACCAAGCTCCAATCTTCAGACTTTATTTAGACTTGTTCAATTGCCATTATCATTCCGAAAAATGCAAATGCAATGCAATGCAAGAATTTTTTTTTGTAAAATACGTTTTCTGCTTTTGAACTTTTTATGGATTCAAAAAAGTTATGTAAAATGTTATGGCATTTTGAAAAAAATTGCAAAATTTTATAGGTGTTTTGAAAATTTTGAAATCTTAAGGGTTTTTTAATAAAGGTTAGTGAGTGGTATATGTACAAATATTTACATGTGTGTGAGTTCATATTTACAAAAATTGGGTGCAGATTTTTATACTGGGAATATGTACATAAGTCATTTTTTTATTTAAGGATTTTATACAGGGGTTATATATATGTATGGTTTATTAGAGTTGTTATTTTTTTCTCAAATAATTTTGAAAATATTTTTATAAACATCTTGATAACTTTATTTTGCAAATAATTTTTACAAAAAATTTACAAACATTTACAAAATCTGAAAATCATTTTGCAAATATCTTTCAAAAGTATACATAAATTTCTCAAAATATTTTTGCAACTATTCTCCAAATCATATGCAAAGTAATTTTCAAAATATTTTATTCAAATAAATGAAACAAACTTTTGCAAAACATTTACAAAAGGATTTTTACAAATGTTTGAAAATATTTTATAAAAGTTTTCCAAATGATTTTCATATATTTTTCTAGACATTTTACAACCATTTTTCAAACCATTTTGTAAGATATTTTTAAACCAATTTATTAATCATATTTACAAAGAATTTTGAATTTGTTTATACATATTTAGAGTGTATTCTTTACAGTTGATTTATTATATACCCTTACCAAATATCATGTGTTAGGCATATTATTGAAAATTCGAAAGTATGAGTTATGGCTAAAATATATATGCATCGTATATAATATATATGACCCCCCATACTTAAAGTGAACTATGTCCTCATAGTGATCAAAGAGAAAAAGGAAGACACAATTTGTGATGAGTATAGGAAAGTATATACTACAATGACTTAATAAAGAATAAGAAGCTAATCGACCCCTACTATACCTAGGATCAACTAATCCTAACATAACAGATCGTATACAAAATAGGGATGATCAAGGATAGAATTTATGGAATCAATCGACTTGGCTTATCCCCCATATACTTAGGGTGAAAGTTCCCCAAGTATAGATAGAATATCAACAAGTTGATAGAATAGATAGAATATTAACAAGTTGATAGACAAGCGAGAGAATAAATCAAGAATAACTCGAAAACACCCACCCCCCTATGTTTAGGATGAAGCGTATCCTATATAGCATATATGAATGGGATGAATGAAAGACGAAAGAATGAAAGACGTGAAAATTGAAATGAATAGAAGAAGAGAAGAAAAGCAATCAAAAATATTTTTGGTTGAATTGTCTGAATCCACTGTAGCTGCTGAGAGATCTTCATCAAATATAACCTGAACAGAATCAATAACTGTCAGGAATGTACCGTGCTCTAAATAGGGCTTCAACAACTGACCATCGATAATAATTGGTGATGCATCAGATGATAATTTGGATATTAAAATGCTTCCATTATCACGTACAACCTTCACAATGAATGACCCTGTCCATTTACTCTTTAATTTGTCCAGAAATATCTTTAACTTCACATCAAATAACCACACTTTTATCCAAGCTTGAAGGTCTTACGTCTGATGTGTTGGTCATGACAGCGTTTGACCTTCTCCTTGTACATTAAGTTGTTATCATATGCATAGTCTCAGAATTCTAGGAGCTTGTTCAGATCTATCTTCCTGTTCTAACCACCTTTCTGTGAGAACTGATTGCAAATGTTTACTACCCAAAGAGATTTATGAATTAATTCAACTGGCAAATGGCATGGCTTCTGTATACAAGACGGTAGGGCGACATTCCCAAAGGAGACTTGTAAATGATCCGATAAGCCCATAGGACTGAATACTGAAGTTGTGACCAGTTCTTCCTATCCGGTCTAATAAGTTTTTGCATAATTGTATTGATTTCTATGTTTGATAATTCGGCCAAGACATTGGACTAAAGATGATAAGGAGATATGACACGATGATCAATGGCATACTCCTTCATTAATTTCTTCACCTCTTTATTGATGAAATGACTACCTCCACCTGTAACAATAATCTTTGGGATCCCAAACCACAAAATAATGTTATCTTTCAGAAATTGATAGACTGTTTGACTATCCACGGATCGAGCGGGAATAGCTTCTATACAGTGACTCACGTAATCAATGACAAGAAGGATTTGTATCCATATCCTTAACTGTTAGGAAATGGGACCATAAAATCATGCCCCAAGCATCGATCACATCAGAAAATCTCAATAAATTTGAGGAGCATGGAATCTTTAGCATCGAGGGTTCCTCCCATTTTCTAATAGTCTGTGCAGCCTTTGACATGTGTTGTGGCATCCTTGAATAGTGTGGGACACCATAGGCCATAGTGCAATATCGTCGTTGTTCTTCTTCTTCCAGAATGGTGTCTCCATATTCGAGCTTATGATAGTGCTCGAGGACACTAGTGTACTCTTCTTGATGACTACACTAATGTCAAATGCAATATGCTCCTTACCTAAATAGGTATAGATCTTCCTACTAGTAAAAATTAATATCGGACAAGAATTTATCTTTCTTGACTCTCATCCAATCTTGTGGGACCACCCAGATATGAGGTAGTTCACAATATTGGCATACCAAGGGAGATATGTCACGCTGAGAATTGGTTCATCACGAAAGGTTTCTATGATCGGTGTACTACTCAGCTGAGCATATATTATTCAATTCTGGATAAATGATATGCTACCACATTCCAAACTCGATGCTTGTCTCTGATTTCCAAGTCGAATTCCTGAACGAGAAAGACCCATCTGAGTAAGCATGATTTGGCATTCTTCCTCTGTTGTAGGTATCATATAGTAGAGTGGTCAGCATAAACAATGACTTTAGGTCCAAGCAAATATGATTTAAACATCTTCAGGGTAAAAACACTGCCAACAAATCTTTATTTATAATTGTGTAGTTCTTTTGTGCATCATCTAATGTTTTGTTGGCATAGGACAATTTGTCCCTTCTTTGTCCTGACACAGCCTCAATTATAAAATCTGATGGGTCCATCATAATCTCGAATGGAAGAGACCAATCAGGTGGTTGTAGTACAGGAGCCTGAGTGAGAAGATCTTTCAACTGATAAAATGATTGGAGAACCTTCTGATCAACACTGAATTCAGTCTCCTTGCATAATAGCTCTGTGAGAGATCGGCCAATCTTATTGAAGTACATGATAAATCTTCTGTAAAAACCAACATACCCAAGGAATGACCTCATATTCTTCATTATTGTAGGTCGCTCAAGTTTACCAATCATGTCCACCTTCATCGGCTCAGCATCCATGCCACACTTGGAAACAACATGGCTCAACACAATCCCTTAAGTGACCATGAAGTGTCTCTTTTCTCATGATAACAACATGTTTACTTCATGAGATTTATGAAGCACTTAGTTTAGGTGCATAAGTTAAGAATCGAAACTTTCACCATAGACTGAGAAATCATCCATGAACACCTCGAGAAAACTACCAACCATATCGGCAAAGACATCTAACATACACCTTTAGAATGTAGCAGGTGCATTGCACAATCCGAAGGACATTCTTCTGAAGGCATGGGTGCTTAATGGACAAGTGAATACAGTCTTCTCTTGATCCTCAGCTGTGATTGCCATTTGATTGTACTTGAAGTACCCATCTAAAAAGCAAAAGAATTCTTTCCCAGCTAATATTTCAAGCACTTGATCAATGAAAGGCAAAGGAAATTAGTCCTTTGTTGCTGCATTCAGGCATCGTAGTCAACACAATCGTGCCATGATGTCGGTACTCGAGTAGAAATCTCCTCTCTTTGGTCATTGGTAACCGCAATGATCCCTAATTTCTTTGAAACTACATGCAATGGGCTCACCCAATTTGAGTCAGAGATAGGGTAAATGAAGACGGCTTCACACCACTTCGTGTCTTTCATGACAACATCCCGTAGGTTAGGGTTCAACATATGCTAAAATTCACGAGAGAGTTTGCAATCATCTTTCAGATAGATGTGGTGTGAATACATGGTTGGATTTATTCCTCAGAGATCCAAAACATTCCAACTAAGTGCCTTGCGGTTTTTTTCTCTAGAACCTTAAGCAAGCAAGATTCCTAATCCGGAATCAGCCTGCTGGTGATGATGACCGGATACATGTTCTGATCGCCCGTAAGGAAAGTATACTTCATACATGCTGGGAGTTATTTTAATTTAAGTAATTGTTGAGTCGGCTATGTGGACACTTTAGAAACTGTGTTGGTTGGTGAATGGTCTAGTGAAAATAATGAGGTGTTGTCCACCTCTAGGACTCTTCGCTCAACACAAGCATGTACCGAACATATCTACAATGATTTCTTCTTGTTCAGTTTGGCTTGAATCTTATTTGAATAAGCTGCCGGTGACTCTGAATCTATCTCACATTTCGCAGAGGAGAAAGGATGGATTGTGCTTTCCAGGATCTCCTCTAAAGAGAGGATTTCCTATGTCAAAATGCTTCTATAGAGGAAAAAGTGAGGTCCTCCTCTGAAGAGAGGAATCTCCCCCCGCCCACAATATATGAACATGCATCTCTCTCTCTCTCCAGATAACACATATGAACCCCATGAAGGCTATGGGAAAAGCCTTAAGCGCATCACGAAAGCTTGAAGATCGCATCCAATAAATGCAAGCTCATGCATTTATAAAGGAAAAAGTCCTTATGCAAATGTTGTTGTATATAGAATTCAAAAAAAATGCAAAACCAAAAACTTTAAAAAGAATAGATGGATAGAATTCTAAGAAAAATCAAATCCCGTCGAAGCTGTATGTATGTATTCTATAAGCAAGCTTATGCTTCAAAATCAAAGTATTCATGTGAGCCTACAGTTGGATGACTTGGCTACACTAGTCAAGCATCCCAAGGTAGGTAGCCACACTGGCTACCGTCAATTCTCTTCTCCACCTCCTCTTCTTGAGTTGGTCGCACTTGAACTTAGAAGGGAATACCCCGCTTCTCGAGGGAAAAGTTGCTGGATTGGGGAATTAAGGTCACCATGTTGCAGAATACTTTCTTTTACCACTTCAGCTGAGAGGAGCTACTTATCACTAATACTGTATAAGAAAGATTCATAGTCATAAGAGGTTGTGTGTGGAGAGACTTATTCTGATTTGGCTATTGAGGAAAACTGAACAGAGGATTGTGTTTCTTAAGGGCAGTTAGGTTTTAAATCTTATGGTTCCGACAATCTGATAATCCAAAGATCTAAATAAGCTCTAAACTTTGATTTTTTGAAGATAAGTTTAAGAGACTATTATTCTAAGTTCTTTCTTTTTCTTTTCTTTTCTTTCTTTTTCATGAGCTTATTATCATAAGTGTTTGCTATTGACTAACAAAGCTGAGTATAGGGGAGTGATGAATTGTCATTCATGAACATTTATTCATTCATTTTAGGCTTTAATCCTTAGATAAATGCATGTAAATATTAATAGCATATCTAACTTAACACATGTATATTGATCTATATTGTATATAAATACATGTATTTAAATCCTAAAAAAGAAATAAACAAGAGAAAAGAAAAATAAAAGAAGTGTCATTCACTGACTGACCCTGACCCCGAGACCAAGTCAAACCTTGACTCGGTCGATAAGGAATAAAGTAGGGGGAGATAGGGCAGAAAAAACATATAGAAACAAGCAATAAAAATCCTAATTCTTTTGTCAATATATTTATTTTGGGGATCCATTTTATTATTTATTATTTATTATTTATACATCCAATCAATAAGCTCTAAACATGAAACTTGTAGATCAAAATATAATAAAAATTTAGAATTTATTTCATGTAAAAGTAATGCACATTGTGTATGGGACACACAGAATAAAAAGTTGCAAAGATAACTTCTCAGACATGTTTCTTCTACAGACTGTCTCAAAATGCACCAAAATCACCTTTAATTGTATATAACTCTTAATAAGCTAGTTAACAAAGGTGATTTCATTTAAGTTGGTGTTAAGATGCATAAGTTGACTTTCAGACCCTCTTGTGCAATATACCTTTATATTATAACCTATATATTTATTCTTTGAATGTGTAACATTCTTTTATTTTTATAATATGTAAATATAACTTAGAATACTTTTACTTAATAAAACTAAAATAAAATCAAAAAATTACAAAAAAATAAATAATGTACTTTACTACATAGGTAAATATACCTATAAAGTACTTATAATGTTTGTATATATATTGTTTAAATACAAAAATAACTTCAGAAAAATCCAAGAAAAATATGTATACATGTAATTAAAAATAGTGTAAATATAAAAATTATGCACGTAAAATAGTAAATTATAATAAAAAATAGTATATATAGGTATTTAAACCTATAATATACATGTAAAAATCAAAACCTAACAAATAACATGATTAAAATAAATAAAATTCATTAAAAATAGTCTATTAAATATGGAATACCTTTTATGATTTAAGTTTTTAAAAATAAATCCATTTTCAATTTTATTTTGAATTTTCTTTTATTTTTTTACTTTTGTCTTTTTGTGTCCATATGGACCGATAAGGGTGGGGGGACTGTTGACCCCAGGGCAACATCCCCCTTTCTCTCTTCTCTTGTCAAGTTGTGTCAGGAGGCAAACTTTTGATAATTTTTCACATCGTATTCTTTCTCTTTTTGGCCCTGACATTTTCTTCTTTTTTATTGACTTGATCATGCTCTTTCTCGTCGTATCTTTAGGATTCGAGTCTATGGCCCGTTATGGCCGAAAACCCTAGCCCATTTCCAATTTTCCTCCTCCTATATATAAACTCCATCTTCTTATTCTTTTGATTTTTAACTCATCTTGGAGCTATGTAACACTAAAAGCCATCGGAGCCTCGCTGCTGCTTATGATAGAAGGAGCGAGAGGCAGTTCCGCGGCGTGGAGAAGGACTCCTTGTTGAAGTTCCCAGAGCTTGGATTCTAACTTTGTCGACGGCATCTCCAAATGCCACTAGGGCTCTGTTGAGGTTTAGGAAGTGTTCTTCCTGTATTTCATTTAAGCACTTGTTTTGTGCTTTTATTTCTTATTTTTTTGCTTAGATTTCGTAGACCACTCTATCGACCCTACAACTTCGCAGTTCCCAGTTTTGGTAGTCAGTCTCTCTTTAGAGCTTTGCTGAAGTGCTAGGCTCCGGACTGTGTTCCGTCGTCAACCATCTTGTTCCGACCATGCCAGCCACCACCATCTCCTTCTCCTATCACTTCTCCACCTCCTAACTCGCTCCAGTCTATACCTACTTGCCCATACATATTTCATGTAGAGTTAAAAAATTTTCATAACTCACACACTTGCATGATCTCCTTTTACATACACACCCATGGGTTTTGATTGAATGTTTAATCATAGATTTGGTTGACTGATATCTGAGTACCGAGAGAGGCGTCGATACAACGATTACCGGATCTGACTTGTCGAACACTGTAGGCCCTCCAAGACCGGGCGTTAGGAATTCACACATCTCTTATACTAGATCATCTGAAAAGACCAACAATAGGTACTCAAACATTTTAAGTACATCATCTCTTATCGAGCTTCCATTATGCATAATAGAGCGAACCATGTCATTCATGATTAAATAGTGAGAGCGCATATGTTTGCCAAAACATCTTCTTCGATTTTTATTTCAAGAATGATATTGACAATTACGATCATCACCGGCATGTTACTTCTATAGCACACTCGATGAGAGATCGAGACTTTAGAAACATACAAACCACATGTTGTTGTCCTATTGTCTATTTAATTGTCAATCCTCAAAGTCATGAGGAAATTTGTACATTGCAACCACGTACAGTCCAAGTGCAAGTACTGCATCTTAATCATGGATCCAATCCATGATATTGGTTATGATTGAGTATAGATTTGATATTTAATGAAGATTATCTGAAATAAGATAATTTGCATAAATACAATTTACTTTGATTTAAGGATATTAAAGTTTTAAATCAAAGTTGTCCTGCCTTTTAAACTCTAAAAGTTCATTCCCTTATTCACTTTCAGAGCAAGAGATATATTTACTTATATATCTCTAGCAATATCTGGGATCTCCTTTTTACATTTGTTACATCCCAATAATATAAGAATATGCAACTTGGATAAAAAGAAGCGTAAACTCATTCTGCCTTACAAGTCCAACTTGTATTTCCCAATTCGATCGTTAACACCCATGCCCACCACCCCTAAAGTGATGTTGATTCGTTGTTAATTGAATCAACCGTCAGCAGGAACAGAACTTGTTATGCAATCCAATATTGCTCCAATAATATAAGGAACTGATATTGGGGTCAATACGCATATAGCTTTATTCTTTCGAGAAACAAAGAGCCCGATCCATGTGCGCTTGTATATAGGAGCTATCACTTCGGACAAACATCTCCAGCATACAATTCGTTGCGGTGAAATCATTCGTCTTGATGGGAGACCATGGATGTCATTTATATGATCATCTATATACCATTCAAATAATAGTTAATCATTATGAACCATATTCATTAGGATTAATTCTTCCAAGAGAATTACAACTCTATCCATATTATAGTATTTATTTTAATTGAATCAATTAATTTATCATATTAAATTAATTATCAATCCAATTCATACACCCTTACAAGTACATAATATTTGTATTTTAATAATTAGTGTACAGCTTGACTTACTCATATTATTGTTTCCTCAAAAATGAATCCGGCCGGTATACTCGAGTTATGCTGGGAGGGAGCATTTCCTTAACATGCAAGGCACTAATTAAGAAATCAAGCCAACATATCGGTACTATACACCTTCACTATTCCAATTGAGAACAACATAAAATAATGCAAATGTACTTGTGATTTTATCGATCAACTTTGATGACCAGCTTTATACTATATATTAATAACTCGAACATCTTAGGCATCCTAAATAATTTTTGAGATCCTAAATTTCTAAGCATACCAAGTAACCATGTTTTTCTTGTAAAAGTTTTTCTACAACTATTGTAGGATAAAGTAGGTTTTTTGTTTGTCATGAAACACACATTCAATGGTCATTGATGTTTAATAAATTATTTTAATAAATATGAAACATCAATTTAATCAAGGAAAATTCATAATTGCTATAATTTTTATTGAATGATAAACACATTAAGCAAGAAGATTTGATGATGCAATCATCATCCGACCCATCTCCACTAAATACAGAATATCTAGGGCAAACGGAGTCGGAATCGCACGAAATAAATTCGAGCGGTTTGCTGGTTTGATTCTCTACTTAATCCAATATCTAATGTTTCATAATGGGAAAATAATAAGCAAAAATTATTTCTTACATATCCGTGAATACATACAAAAACAAATTCGTAGCGGGAACTCTTCGACTTTTTTATCCTGCACTTTTGGTATCAACAACTGGTTAATATTTGTGGAACATATTTAGATATTCTAAATACATTTTTTTAAAAAATACGCCTCAAAAATGCATAAACAGAAGGGTTTTAATCTAGCAAAAAACTAATTCAAAACGTGCATCTCATGCAAAACAACGAGTATCCATGCATCCGAAATACAAAACCTTACTCACCTAGGATTTTGGATCATATCCAAGACCTTGAACAAGGTGCTGGTACCACTTGAAGGCTATGAGAAAAGCCTTAAGTACATCACAAAAGCGTGAATATTGCATCCAATGCGATCTAGAACGACTAGTCATACTAGTATCTCGGGGTAGCAAAATTTAAAAAATTTAATAAGATGAAACCATATGATCCGAGAACACTTATCGAATCATTTCATCATAACCACAAATAAGATATAGGAATAACTCTTGAAACGCGGTTGCGATCGTTTTCTCTAAAGGAAGATACCGCCTGCCTCAAGTCCGACTCGACAGAGGAGACATCTGCGAGCATGTTGATGAGACGCGTGCTTCTGACAATCCAAGATGAAGATCCAAGCAACGAATCTCCTGATTTCGTCTTAGGAAATCTAATATCTTCTTCACGAGCAAGGAGCATCAGAAGAAGACGGAGATCCATGAGCAATCGAAGCAGCAACACGACGACATATCGACGACAACGACTCTCTCCAGTACAAGGGGTGGATAGAAAAAAATGTGTGAAGAAGAGAAAATTCAAATTGTCGCTCTTTATTACACAAGCGAACATAGTTATACCCCACCTTTCCTTTACTATCATATTTTTTACCACAAAAAATAGAAAAGATATCTCAATCCAAAATGTAATCAAGCATATAAAATAAAGAAATATGAGATAGTACCAATTTAACCTTAATTATTTTAACAATTTTAATTAAACCAACCCGGCCTATTAGCTCAGTTGGTTAGAGCGTCGTGCTAATAACGCGAAGGTCGCAGGTTCGAGACCTGTATGGGCCAATTTTTATTATTTTTTATGCTATTCAATTTGCTTATACATGCGAATAATAATAAATTCAATTATTTCCTCTGGGCCTATAGTATCTATTACATATGTTAAAGTTGGGTTTTTACATAACTTTTGGACACGTGCATGCCCTAGCAATTGCCATCCTTCTATCCATCCATTCTTTCCGCTGGTCGTTTCCAGCTCAACAAACAGGACATGTCCCGTTTCCCACCCATCCCGCACTTCTCCCCTTTCTTTCCACGTTCGATTTGTTTCTCTCCCCACTCTCTCTACCATCGCATCCAGTCACTCTCTTCCCTTTAAATTCCGTATGCTCCTCTCTCCTAAATTCACATGCTAACTCCCCCGTCCCCTCTATATTTCTAACTATAGAATTATATGAATATTAATGAAATAATGACAATGATATATAATGTAAATATTATTTGTAAACTTTGGAAAATGTAGATTAAATTTTTCTTTTTAGAACTACTAATTTTGACATAAAATATAAAATTTTTAAAAACTTTTCCTCTCACCCTTTATCTATGTAAATTAATGTTTTTTCGATAAGTATTTCTTAGATAAGTTGTTGACAACAATAATAATCAATTCATAAGGTTAAATAATAGGGGTTCATGTGGTTGCTCTCATTTTTCCGTAATTTATTTATTTTTGCAAAATATTGCCATGCATATGCATTTATATATCCCTCCAATATGCCATTCAAATTTCGTCAAAAATGGAGACTCCTATGCCTGCATCTACAACATGGCAACTACAGTAATGTTTAGACCGTTAAAATTACATTTTCTAGATGGAGGGCATATGAGTTTCTGTTTTCTGATTAAATTCGAGTGACATATTGGAGGGATATATAGACGCATATACATGACAATATTTTGCAAAAAAATTAAAAAAATTTGCGGAAAAATGACGCGAGGTAGCCCCATCAATCCTTATTATTTAACCCTATGAATTGATTATTATTGTTGTCACAACTTATCTAAGAAGTACTTATCGAAAAAACATTAATTTACATAGATAAAGGTGGGAAGAAATTAAATTTTTTAAAATTTTTCATTTTATGTCAAAAGTAGTAATTCTAAAAAGAAAAATTTTTAATCTACATTTTTCAAATTTTACAAAGAATATTTATAATATATGTCGTTGTCATTATTTAATTTATACACACCATTTAGATAGAGTAATTATTTATAAATTTCACCACCTTCCGATCACTGGTCAGCAAAAACATACAATCTTAATGCGATGTCTAATAAACATGAATTCGCATGAATTTGAATAGATCAGATTTTGGCCTAATCGTGTCATATTTAATATTAACGGAATTTATTTTTTAATCCTATCTATTAGACATTTTCATTGATGCCCATATATTTCATCACAGTTCATGTTGTATCGATTTTTTTACATATTCTCTTAAATTAATATATTCTCATGTTCATAGTGCTTAACATTCAGATTATATTTTGATTATTAGGTTAGATGTGAAGGAAGGAATATATGTTAAAATGGAGGCTGTGTTTATTTGTATTTTAATCCTAAAGTCATCTTTCTTTTCCTTCATAATGAGGTGTATGTTAAAACAACAATAAAAAACATGATTAAAGTGATTGTAGATGAAATATGTACAGTGGAATAAGAAAAAGAGTTATCAAATTTACTATTTTATCTCTTCAATTTTTTTAAAAAAACTAATATGTGATATCACATACGAATATATTGAATATATTAAATGACACATGACATTTAAGAGGAAATTACACGTATATGCAATGCATGTATGCATAAATGCTTTTGACAGTGCTTCGATCCAACTGTTATTTTTACATAGTTAAACTTTTCTAATCCAATGTAATTTTTAGAATACAACAACAACAACAACAAAGCCTTTTCCCACAATTAAGCAGGGTCGGCTACATGGATTCTTCGCCTCCATTCAGATCTATCTTGGGTCAATCTCGGACTTATATCTAAAATGTAATTTTTAGAATAACTATATATTTTGTTTTTTAATCCAAAACCTATAGATTTTATATTTTGTATGAGGTTAGGATTTAAGAACAACATATATGAATCTGAATATTTATTTTTTTGTCTGTATTTTGCACATTTGGGTGCACATATGAGATGTGTGCCATATAATTCAGAAGACTATAATTACAAAATACATTTTGAAAAATAGGTACATGTTTTTTTACTTCACAATAAAAAATTCACATTGTTAATCAAATATACAAGGAAATTAATATCTACAGGATTCATCTCTTTATAAATCCGCGCACTCCTCATCTTTGTTATAAATCTACAGTTTTTTAAATGGAAATTATTACTAGAAATTCATCTAGAACACCATGTTTATTTTCTTTAATCCTTTTCCATGTCAACCATCTTTAATTTCAATTAAGACATTAAAAATTAATATTTAAATTAAAATTAAAAAATCAAATTATATTCCGCCGCGAAGCGCGGGGAATATCCTAGTACTATTCTATATTGTATGAGACCGCTTTCTGGATAACCCCATCACATCTCCCTCTCCGCAGTTCCCAAACAGAAAGAGCAACACTTCCCATCGAAGCTCTCTCCCTCCTCCACTGCTAAACACCATGATCTCCCCTCTGGTCCCCAACAAGATCGCCGCTCCTCCTCTCTACGCGCCCCTCGTCAGGGGAACCATCTCGAGCAAGACCAAGCAATGGAGCATCCACGCGAGGACCTCCGCCAGATCGCCCGCGGCGAATGTGAGTTGCCCTCTCCTGATCAGCGGATGTTTTCATCTCTTAAGCTCTAGTTGATCCCGAGGTCAAACCGGAATTACGCCGAATCGTAAAGGCCGTGTTTAAATTATCACAAGAGATTCCACGGAATTCTGTAAGGATGATATGACAACAAAAGCCCAATATAGGATGATATGACACAGTGAATAACAATTTATAAAAAAACGTTATCGAGATATTTTAGTAAGATTTAATTAACATGATAATCCTATACTATTTATAAGGATTCAAGGGACAAATTTTATACTTTGGTAAGCCTGACGTAAGGTAAGTGTATACTCAAAGGAAGCAGCTATATGTAATATATTCTACTAATCAACCAAGTTCTCCCGGCGTTGGCGAGGTTGTAGCACAGAAGCTCCATCCTTTGGTACCATAAGGAAATCTTGCGGAGGCTCCTGATTTTTTTCAACTTTCACACCTCAGTAATTGTACCAGGGACGGGTAGTTTTGTTGGCAAAATGGTGATCTCCACAGAAGATTTGGGTTCGGCTTGTGCGATCTTCTTGTATCCGGAATATTAACATCAATTTTTTTTATCAATATACTATGTTATTGTTGGAATGTCTTGTATGATCCTGCGTATGACTAGAATGCAGATTTATGGGAAAGAGAGATGTTTTTTCGTGACATAATGAGGATTGGAAGAGGTGCCGTGTACTTTTGAAGGATTCTAGCGAGAACATGTAGCCTTGTAATGAAGGATTGATCGAGAAACTACTTTTGATGAGGATTTTCTTTGTTAAAGAGAATTGTCTGTAAATTTTAAATAAGAATATGTTGCTTTTTGTATGATGTATTAACAATTGGGTGCCATAACACTTTGGCCCTGCTCGTTTGAGGGATATCTCTCCTTATTCATCCAATATCTTATCCCTCGTAGACGATCAACATTTTAATCCTGAATCCAAGATGAGGGATAAGGTTTCAGTCACTATTCCTTCATCATCGGCCTCTTCCGCCAAAAAAATACAAATAACTACACTTATCTAACCGTTTTGTCTAACATAACCCCTTTACCCCTCCTTATCCTCTCCCTCCTACCGAACAGAGAATAACAAATAACTACCACTTATCCCTCCTTATTCTTCGTCATCCTCTCCCTCCAATTCAACAGAAACAGTGCCTTATCCCTCTTTATCCTTCCTTATCCCTTTCCCCTTGTTCCTTTACCGAGTGTCCCCTCTGTATTGTGCTAGCTAGGAATTTACGCACTCCATAGATTCATATCTAGTGGACTCCTCCAATGTTCAATTAGAAGATTCTGTGATATCATGCACTCTACTACCTGTCTCCTATCCCAGACATACCTTAATCGCAATGTGATCACTTTCCAGATCTCCGATCTGGAAACATTGCTATCTCCTAGACCAGCAGGTTCCTAGTCAAGTTGAATTCCATGGATGGAACATTGTCTGGGTTTGCAAATCTTAGGATACTGTATGTAAGATGTGGTTGGGGGGTAGTCCACCTCGCAAAGTGGGTCCTCTCCCGAGTTTATGATCAGGTTATAAAAGGAGGCCTTAGTGGCTGTGAACATTTTTTTTGAGAGAATAGTGGCTGTGAACATGAACCTGGTTATTGTGCGTATCTTAAATAAGCAGTAGGAACCCACCAAAATAAAATGCAGCAAAGTGGGATATTGGTATAAAACGTCAGTTATATTTAGAGTTTTAAATGAAATAATAAAAGATACTACAAACCTCTTGGGCTTGTTTGATTGGAGGAGTGTGTTTTGATGGGTAAACCGGAGACAAAGAGGGATAAGCTATTTTTGTGTTTGGCTGAAATCGTGGGAGATGCGAGTGTTGGGATGTTGAGCCGGCTAAGAGAGGGCGAGGACGACCCAAGAAGTGTTGGAAAGAGACTATACGAAGGGATCTTAGTTTGCTGGATATAAGTCCGAGATTGACCCAAGATAGATCTGAATGGAGGCGAAGAATCCATGTAGCCGACCCTACTTAATTGTGGGAAAAGGCTTTGTTGTTGTTGTTGTTGTTGGTTGAAATCATGGGCTAGATGGAGGTGTAAAACGTTTTGGTTGCTTTTTGTTTGTTTGGGATGGGGGTAAATTGAGGGGTAAGCCGGAAAATGACCAATCCACCTTTGTCGTTGGTAAGTAAGATTGATGTTGTACTTTGGAGGAAAGCTAGTTCAGTTGTATTTGGGAAGGAAGACAATTCATTTGTGGTTTTTATTCTTTAGGAAGTATAATTTGATTGTTGTTTATAATTTGAAGGTGGTTATATTTGAAGCTTTATATACTATATATATATATATTAAGTACTATATAATAAATATCCAGAAAATAATGAGAAATAATATAATTCAAGATTTTTTGAGGACATGTAACACAAAATAATTAAATAACTGAAATAACTAAACCTAAACTACGAATTAAAATGCTAGAGGTGCTGTTAAAACATTTCTTTTTTTAATAAATAAGCGACTTCAATTTAGCAAAAGAAAGGAAAAACAAAACTAATTAATTGGATAATTCTAAGCGAATAGCCAAAAGCAAGAACTTTTATTGCAATGTTTACAAGTATAATACAGACTTTATCTACTATTTAACCAAGAAAGAACAAAACAACATAAAAAATGAAAGGAGTACAATGTAGTTGGTGAGAGAGGAGCAAACAGATAAATGTGAGGGGTGTAGGAAAATGGATGTAAATTACACACCATCATTTTGATAGGATGGCAAAATGTGGGCGCAAACTGCCGAAGTAAGGTGTTTCTTACTTCACTTAGCAAGGGGATTTCCCCCCCAATTTTTGAGGGGTAAACCCCATTTATAACTAGCCCATAATGGTTTATGCTATAGAAATTACATGTCAGTATCTGGTTGCAACCGTGGGGAAGTAATCATTTTTTTTGGCTCTTGACATCTCTTATGGGCTGGTTTCATTTGCTCTGTACATGCTTTCGTTATGTCCAAACAAAGGGCTGTATATTATATTCTAGGTTTCAAGGACGCTTATTTTTATTTCAACATTAATTTCTGTTAGATAAGATTTTGTTTGGTGTGTTAAAAGTTGAACACTATCTTCTAGATAGGGGCCGCATCTACTTTACCACCAATGCACCAACCTTTTAGCCGGGTTTAAAGAAGATACTTGAGATCCTTATAAGTAAATTGTAACTTTTGACGTGAGAGATGTTGGAATTAAAATGTTCTATCTGCGTATCTTCCTTCCCTATAGCATTCAAATAACCTGTATATTTTTTATGGATGAAGGCAGACTCGTGAAGGGGAGATTGAGCTCAAGGATATCACATTAAAAAGATGCCAAGGTTCTCCTGGATTTGAGCATATCAGAGAATCTTCTACAAGTAGGACATGATTATTTGCTGCCTTTTTTTAAGGTTAAAATGTGAAAGATAGAAGAAACCTTTACTTGTCAGTTGGCCAATTTTCATCCTATCATACCTGGACTATAGAGAAGTAAAAACGAGTAGATTTTTGAAAAATAACATAGAAGAAATTGTTCGTCTATATTAATTCACATATACACCTCTGGCTTTTGTATCTACCCAGCTGCACTTATTGGTGCTACTTTAACGGAAGTCTATTCTACTAGTGTACTTTCAGGTTTGCTTTGAAAATAATATTTTGAAATTAGATAATTTACTTTCACATTATCACATTTTATATTATAGAATATATTGTGACAATATATGTTTCACACTTGCCATGGGAAAATACTTGCTTTTGCTTTTGTTTTGTAGCGATGGTTTAAGTTCAAATCATATTTCCAATTTTTTGAGGCAGATGAAGTTCAGATAATAATTACACTTACATTTAAAAAACAAACATGCTCCTTTTGCTGTGAAAACACATTTACATTCATGTTTTTCTTTTTGAGTTTGAAATAAAATATAATTGGAAATTATTACATGTAAGAGTACATGATACAAGAGTTAGTGTGATAGGCAATGTGGTATTTCTTATTGAGACAAAGCTGGGATGATGATTTATGGATGTCGATGCGTGGTTCAAGGCTAATTGATTTTGGGGCTATTGATGCTTAGAGAAGCTCCACGAGGATTCTCATTGGTTGGAATGATGATCTCCTTTGGTTTGAGGACATATTGATTGGTCACAAAGTGCTCTCGGTGGTGCTTAGTTGGGTTGCTGATGAGGAGCTCGTGATCTTCTCTTGTGTTTATGGTCTAATTGAAGCTTTGTGGAGAGATAAGCTTTGAGAGGATCTTATATCGGTGCTTTCGAGCTTTTAGATTATGCTTGATTGTGTGTGTGGACTGTGGGGGATCTCTTTCGAGCTTTGAGAGGATCTTATATCGGTGCTTTGTGGAGAGATAAGATTTGAGAGGATCTTATATCGGTTCATACGAGGATCTCTTTTGCTGGATTCGCGAGGAATACCGCCATCACCTGGATTCACGAGCACAGGGTGCGACCTGTCGTGGCGGCGCGCTGAAGAGCAGCGCCGATCTGGATGACTGTGCTTCCTTGTGTCTCAAGATCATGGTGGCGGCGCGAGAAGCATCGCCAGCAGCGAGGAGATCAACCTCGCGTAGAAGAGTGCGCACACGAAGGGGGTTGTAGGGCTGTGCTTGATGGAGAAGATCAACCTGCTGCGACATCGAGCATCGAGCGCGAGATCCTGGAAATAGTGACTCGACGGAGGAACAGATCTGATCTGGAACAGACTAGGGTTTCAGACAACCCCAAACAAAAAATGTTCTCGAACTTGATGATTGAAAAAAACTAGGGTTTCAAGAAAACCCTAAAACTGAAACTCGAACTTGGGACGATCTTGAATAAAAAAAAACTTCAAGAACAAACTTCAAAAATCAACCAAGAATGACCCGCTCTGATACCATGTTAGAAAATAGAATGCGGAATCAGAATAAGAGAAATAGAAATAAACTTGGAAGAACACACGATTTAATGTGGAACCCTACTCCTTAAGGAGCGGGATGAAACCACGGGAGAACGCCTCAAAGGGCTGATGTATGCATTGCACTTTCTTACTGGATACATGGGGTGGGGGGCTTCTTATATAGCCCCTCATCGAGTTTCCACATCTCACAACTGGTAGATGTCGGACTAAACAACTGAATGTGGTCTACTCAAGTGACGCATATAACAAATACTCCAACAGTTCTTGATGTGCCACCGATGCTTCATCTAATTTTGGGGGATGGCAACTCATTTAGATTTGGGTAGACAGATCTATCTGAATGGTTCCCAAGATTATATGCGTTGGCGACCTATCTTAAGATGTGTGTTTTTGAGGCACGGCTAAATGAGGTATACATCTCGTCCTTTTTGTTTGTTATTCAGATCAAAGTTGCATGAGGTTTGGAGGTTATCGAAATATCTTGACATGGTGGAGGGGCCTTCTAGTGGACGAAATCACTAATCTTGGGTTGATGGTGACTTCTCGATCGAGATTCTTGAAGGCATACAGAACATTATCTACATTCCAAGTTTTTGATCATGATGGTTTCGAACACACGATTGTGGAAATACTCTAATTTTCAATGGTGCCTATAAGTGTTAAGATTTTTCTTTGATTATTGAGACGAGGGGATATTATGGTGAAAGCACATGGAAATTTTTTTCGAAGGCCAGGTGTGGAATGTTCGCTATGTTATGGTGGTCTTGAAGATATTAAATACTTATTTTTTCTTTTTCGTATAATATGGCAAGGAGGGTCGGGCTTGATGCTTCTGTTAGGTGATTGGACTGCTTAAGTGCTGGTTTAGGCATGTGTGTAATATGATGAAGTTTGTTCTTCCTTTGGGTCATTAGGCTGCTTGGTACATGGTTGTTTTTCCATATGGAAAGATTCTGCGTCAAAAATGCGGTGAATCACGCCAAAGCCTTGTCTAAGTTTTATATGGGATTATTTAAATTACCATATAGAGTGTGCATGCATCATTTTGGGTGGCCACCTTTTTTATAATAAAAAGAGAATGAAAGATACAACATTGATTTTTAAGTGCATCTGTTAAGATTCTTACGTTTTGTCGTCTTTATTTATATTGTTTATTTCTCTCATCCGTAATTTGCCCTTTGAGATTTTCTCCTATTTAAGAGAGCTCTAGGGTTAGATGGAATACAATTTTTATTTTCACATTCCACATGGTATCAGAGCGACGGTGCTAGACCAGAGCCTGTGTCCTAGAGCCTAACCCCACCAAAACCCCACGCATGCCGCCTTCAGCCGAGCACCGCCCCTAGCCGGGTGCTGCCTCCTGCCGTGCGTCGCCTCCTGCCGTACGCCGCCCCTACCGGTGCACCGCCTGTGCCTTACGCGCGCGGTGCGCAGCCTCCAGCCCCACGCTCGCGCCTCACGCGCGCAACGCCTTACATGAGCAGCGCATCACGCGCGCGACCCTACTTCTTCGTGTCTTCACTTCACGTGCACAACCCTGATCTTGCGCGTCTTTCCCCCACGCGTCCTGTGTGACGCTTGTAGTGCGGTGGACTACAAGTAGCTCTTGAAGAATGGGAGGGGTTGTGGTATGAGTCTACACCCACAACCATTTTCCTATATGTCTGTGTAGACATTATTTATCTAGTTTGTAACCCCAATCTACAGAGATTGTTGTCATCATGTCAGACAATAAAGCAGATGTCCCATCTCTGGGTGCCTTCAGAGGTCGAGCACCCATTGTGAAGATGGATGGAACAAACTATGAACTGTGGGCTGTGCAATTCATGAGCCTGATGCAATGTAATGGCAAGAAGCATATCCTCACACAGGAGGAACCTGCTGACTAGACTGGGGTTAATGCCTCGTGGGAGGCAGACGATGCATATGCACGTGTATGGCTATTTGGCACGGTATCCTCGGAGATAGCCAATGACATCCTGAGTCAGCCCACAACAAAGGCTATGTGGGACATTCTCGCCGCTACATATTCTCCTACGAAGAGCGAGTCGAAGATTCTGCAACTTCAGCACGACATCTTCACTTCGAAGCAGAATGGTCGTCCTCTTCGTACCCTTTACACTTCTCTAAGGGGTATGTTTGAGAAGTTTCATGGTTACGTTCACTCGACTGCCACACCAGAGCAACTCAAGGCTTATAGGGATTCAATGATGACAAGAGTTTTTTAGCGGCACTTGATCATGAGTATGATGCAGCAAGAGCACAGATTCTTTCTGATGCCACCATACCTCCTATGGAGGAGGCATATCGTAGGCTGAGTAGGCTCTCCATATCTTCTGGTGGTACCCTACTGTCTCAGATGTCCTCAACCATGGCAGCATCCCGTGGTAAGCAGGGGCCTACTCCATATTGAGGACGAGGTGGCCGTGGCAGGGGAGGGGGTAGTCGCCCCCCCGGCAGCCTTGTCCTTACTGTCACAGACTAGGTCACTCTGAAGAAACATGCTATTCCAAGCATGGGTTCCCAACTTTAGCTCGTGTTGCAGAGTAGACTCAACAGGCAGGGGATCCTTCACATGTCTCTGATCAAAGGTTTAATGAACTTGTGGCCCGACTCATAGAGATTATGCCTACTTCTGGATCCGCAAGCTCTCCTTCAGGATCTTCAGAGGTAGCTGCCTCAGCATCAGCATCCACGTCTGGTACAACATATGCTTTTACTAGTTGTTACATGGCAGACTTATCAGAATGGATCATGGATTAAGGAGCATCTCATCATCTCTATTGTGATATAAGTCAATTGAGTGATTTCCGTTCGTCTTAGACAGGACGATCTGTAGTGATAACATATGGGACACACTCTTCCATTACCGGTCAGGGGGAGGTGCAGTTGACTCCCTCAATGCGACTTCAGAATGTTCTCTATGCTTTTGAGTTTTCTATGAATTTACTATCAATTAGTCAAATCACTAAGAATTTACACCATCGTGCCATATTTGATCAATCTGCTCTTGTGTTTCAGGATATTCTTACGGGCAGGGTGATTGGAACTGGCCGTGAGCAAGGGGGTCTCTACAGACTGGTGCAATCTCCTTTTGCTGGTGTCTCTTCTCTTCATGCTGGATTTGTTTCTCCTTACATATGGCATCTTCGATTTGGTCATCTTCCCTCTGCAAAAGCTGTGTCACGTTCTTCCACAGATTTCTTCTCGCTCTACCTTCTAGTGTGAGGCCTGTCGGCTTGGGAAGCATCATCGGTCTACTTTTCAGAGTCGTCGGGATAGGAATAGTCATGGTTTATTTGAGTTAATTCATTTTGACATTTGGGGTCACAGTCGTGTCCCAGATCATCAGGGACATAGGTTTTATCTGGTTGCTGTTGATGAGTTTTCAAGATTGCCCTGGGTCTTTCTTCTTAAAAATAAGTCTTCTATGATTGTCACATGTGTATGGGTTTAAAGATTAACCCATTAATGACTCTTTGGACTAATGGGAGATTGTTGGACATGCGAGCCCACGACGAGCCATTATTCAATAAATGTTATTGCAAATATCATTCCCTGATGTGAATGAAGAACAACTAATTTGCATAATAGGACCCTTAGTACAATTAGGGTTATGTGCCATGGCCATCTTAATGATTATACAACTGCTGCTAGTCCTGTTATTCAGTCATTTATTATTGAAATGGGATTTTTACACCCATAACCCAGAGTAATTTTGCAATAACATTCATAATCCTGCATAATCGCGAATTACATGAGAAACCCTGAGTAATGCTTAACTCTTACACGACATAACCCTATGTTATGTTTCGTTTGAGATGCCCGTTATAGCTGACAGTTTCCGTTAAAAAAGTTAAAAATAGCCCTGATATTCATTCTTATTTGCAAAACATACCATCACCAGTTCCCCCTCCCCGTCACCCCTCTTCCCGATTTGGCCGACCAGCTACCCACCCCCTCCCTCCGCATCGACGACGAGCTCTCCTCGATGAGCCCCGCGCTGATCTGCTCGAAGACGAGGCTGCGCTGCCATGCTCCCTCATCCAAGCCCACGCGACTCTGCTGCACCTGTACGAAGCTCCGTCGTCGATGGCTCCTTGACGGCATCCGCGTCCAGGTCCCCTCACCCCAGTGCCCGAGTTACCCCCCTCCTGCAGTATAGCTCAAGGCCCCCTGACGCCCGAGCTGCTCCCGCCGCCCCCCACCCCCTCCCCCTCTGCTGCCCCCTCCCCCCCACGGCCGAGAGCTCCAGTCGAGCTCAAGTCCCCCGATTGGAGCTCTTTTCCTGCGGCTGAGCTCAAGCCCCCCCTCCCGCAGCAGAGCTCAACCCCCCTCCCCCCTCCCACCCCCGACGCCCGAGCTGCCCCCCTCCCCCCCGCGACCGAGAGCTCTGTGCCCCCTCGACCCCCGAGCTGCCCCCTCCCCCCCACGGCCGAGGGAGCTCTGTGCCCCCCGCCCCCGGGTCCCTGCGATCCCACCCGAGCCCCTGCAACCGCCCCCCCGGCCCCCGCGACCGATCTCCCTGCCCCGCCGGGCCCCTGCGACCGACCCAGAGCCCCCACGACCGACCCGGGGCCCCCACGACCGACCGCCCCAGGCCCCTGCTACCGACCCCCACCCTGGGTCCCTACGACCGACCCAACTCTCCCCTGCGACCGACCGTTCCCCCCCCACCCACCCCGGGCCCCTGCTACCGACCCAGGCCCCCCCACCATGCAGTGAAGCTCCGAACGTCACCGCGAAGTTCGCCGCCCGAACGTGACCGCAAGCTCGCTCCATGCAATGAAGCTCGCTGCTCCGAACGTGACCGCGAAGCCCCCCCGTCCTTCCCGAACGTGACCCCCCGGGCCCCTGCGACCGAGAAAGAGTCAGGATACATGTTTTTTTATTTATACTAAATTTCAGCCGTTAGATCGTTTGTTGGTTAGATTAACTCAATCATCTGGTTGAGCCGCTGGAAGGCCATGTCGGCGATATATCGACCATATATCGATATCGACATGGGACCGATATCGATATATCGATATATCCGATTTCAGGCATTTTCTTCAGAAATATTCCTAGATATATCGGTATCGATATTTCCTTCCATCTGTTAACATAGTAAAGTAACGGAAGGTTATAGGTGTAAGACATCACACTTATTCAGGGTCCTGAACGTAATTCGCGATTATGTAGGGTTATGAATGTTATTGTGAAATTACTCAGGGTTATGGGTGTAAAAATCCCTGTTGAAATAAAGAACATTTTTCTGCAAAAGTCAAGTTTACATGTTCTGATAATGCACTAGAATTTTGCAGTTCTCATCTTTCCCAATTCCTTAAGTCCCATGGTATTGTACATCAGACATCTTATGTACATACTTCTCAACAGAATGGGGTAGCTGAGCGAAAACAACGTCATCTTTGGATGTTACCAGGACTCTTTTGATCAGAGCCGTGCTCCTCATTCGTATTGGGGGGATGCGGTTCTTACTGCTTCTTATTTGATAAATCGCATGCCCTGTTCGGTTTTAGGGAGAAGATCCCGTTCTTGATTGCATTTCTTGAGACGGATCTTATCTCACTTACGCCTCGTGTATTCGGTTCAGTGGCCTTTGTTCATCAGATGTCTCCTGGTCTTGACAAGCTCTCTCTAAGAGCTGTCAAATGTGTGTTTTTTTTATTTAAGAGTGGGTGAGCCCCCATCATAGCGGTCACCACCCGATATATATTTAAATGAATGGAATTTTACATCACCGCGTTACCCAGAAATTATAAAGCGCGGTGCAGTAGGTTACAACATTCTCCAATAACATCTCTGGCCTTTAAATATAACATCATTTCGTCCGAGCCAAATGACCCCCAACACAGCAAATGACCACGAGCAGTCATCAATCGAACCTCCCCCTATCCGATGAACCGACGCCCAGAACGAGGGGAGGTCGTCCGTGCGGATCCACGAGATCCCCACCTCTCCCCAGACTCGAGTCGAGACAGGGCACCTCAAGAAAAGGTGGGCCAAGTCCTCTTCCGCATCTGTCACAACGAGTGTCAGGTTGAGCCATTAATCTCCCTCTACGCACCTTGTCTAACGAGCGGCCCCTTCTTAAGCACCAAAGAAAGATCTTAACTCTGCTGGGGATCTTTGCTACCCAAATAATTTTGACGTCTTCCCTCAGCTCCCGGTCCTGCTCCTAGGCCCGTCGATTGAATTCTTTGTAGGGTCTCTTCACCGTGAACCTGTTACCCATCTATACAAAGTGATCTCTACCTGAGTTCAGCACTCCCGTGTGAGGCAGCTCCGCCTGCATTCTCAAGAACTCGTCCATGTGTATTTGTTAGGTATTCCAGGACCCAAAAAAGATATTGTTACTTCGATCCTGTTCGGCGAAGGTATTACGTCAGTGCAGATGTTACTTTCTTTGAGTCCATTATGTATTTCTCTCCCACAGGTGACAAGTTTATTCCTTCAAAGGATGAAGAGGAGGTCTATATGCCTCTACTTCCGATCTCCACTACATCATTGCCACAACATTCTACTACACCTCCGCCACCTCCACCACCACCCCCACCCCCACCCCCACCACCACCTACTTTCTACCCTCAGGTTTACCAGCGTCGACCCCATGCTCATATGCCTCCTCCACCATCCAGCACACCTAAGATATGTTATGAGCATTTGAGTTCTTCTAATGGCGCTAGTGATTTGCATATGCAGCTTGCGGTGCATGCTATCTTGGAGGATACTCCTTCTGCTAATAATGAGGATCTAGATGTACCTATTGCTCTACAACGGCAGAAACGAGCATGCACTATGCATCCTATTGGTTCTCATGTTTTCTTGGGGCGTCTTTCCAAGGATTTTCAGAGGTTTATTGTGGAATTGTCTGCCGTGGAGATACCATGGTCATATCATGAGGTACTACAGAGTAGTCAATGACGTCTGGTCGTGGAGGAGATGACAGCTTTATAGTCTCGAGGAACGTGGAATGTTGTCCCTGCTCCACCAGGTGCGTCTGTTGTTGGCAGCAAGTGGGTGTTTACGGTGAAGTATCGGGCTGATGGTACAGTGGACAGATACAATGCCAGATTGGTTGCTCGTGGGTTCACCCAAACCTATGGGGTGGATTATCAGGACACTTTTTCTCCTGTTGCACATCACTCTACACCGCGGATTCTTATTGCTGTTGCTGTGGTTCGTGATTGGCCACTTTTCCAATAAGATGTCAATAATGTTTTCTTGTATGGAGATCTGCAGGAGGAAGTTTACTTGTAGCAACCGCATGGATTTGCTGCTAAGGGCGAGTTTGTATGGTGTGTCATCTTCATAAGGCTACATATGGCCTTAAGCAGAGTCCGAGGGCTTGGTTTCAGAAGCTCTCAGACCACCCCCAAAATGCTTAAGCCGGGTTATTAAGTAGTAACCTCCTTCACTATTTATCCCACCCGGGAATTTTGTATTCCACGGTGTGGGACAAATCCTTTGGGGTTTTACAACCTCCCCCACTTATATTCGCAACGTCCTCGTTGCGACATGGCCCATCGCTTATTCCCAGTGACAGTGGCGGCTTCACGCTCTGGGTAGCCATTTCCTCCAACCTCCTTGTAGGGGCGGCTCCACCTCTCGGGTAGCCCTTTCCACTGTCAGAGGGTGTTCGGCTCTGATACCATTTGTAACGTCCCGGGCTTAGGTCCCCGGTCCATTAACGGAGCATTACTGGCCCTAACAACCTCTTGGGATCGGGCCCCATGCGGACCCGATTAACCACCCCCAAAATGCTTAAGCCGGGTTGTTAGGTAGTAACCTCTTCACCTTTTATCTCATCCGGAAACTTCATGTTTCCACGGTATGGGACTATGGGGTTTTACAACCTCCCCCACTTATCTTCGCAACGTCCTCGTTGCGACATGGTCCATCACTTCTTCCCAGTGATAGTGGCGGCTGCACGCTCCGGGTAGCCATTTCCTCCAACCTCTTTGTAGGGGCGGCTCCACCTCTCGGGTAGCCCTTTCCACTATCAGAGGGAATTTGGCTCTGATACCATTTGTAACGTCCCGGGCTTAGGTCCCCGGTCCGTTATCGAGCATTACTGGCCCCGACAACCTCTTGGGATCGGGCTCATACAAACCCGATTAACCACCCCCAAAAATGCTTAAGCCCAAGTTGTCAAGTAGTAATCCCCACCACTTATATACCACACTCACACTTTGTGAGTTTAAGGTATGGCACTATGTTTGGGGTTAGGGTGTTACAACCTCCCTCACTTATATTCGCAACGCCTCGTTGCGACATGGTCCATCACTTCTTCCCAGTGATAGTGGCGGCTGCACGCTAATGAGAGAGTGAGAGAATGGAGAGAGTTTAATTCTTCTTGGAATTATGTGTGTTTTCTAAAAGGCAAGTGCTACCCTTCCTTTTATACTAGTTGGATGTATATGGATCTCAATCCATGTGCCCTCTTAATCCAACAGTTTAGATTAAGAGGTTATTAATCAATGGCCATGATTTGTTGCTACAAATTTACAACAGCAGATTTAATTAAAATAAATTAATTCTATCCCTTTATCAAGATACAAATTAATTCATTTTAATTTCAATTATAATAAGTAGATAATAAGGGAGGCAACCACCACCTTAAAAAGAGAGCCACCTTGTTGGTGGTTTTACCTTAATATATATTTATTGTATAGGATAAAATGCAACAATTATTATTGCATTTATCTTCAGAATTCCAAATTAAACATGTGAAAACATCAATCATGCCATTGATAAATATGGATCTTATTCATATATCCAACATAATATGTAAATTAGATTTGCAATTAATTGTTTATTGTGAATCCCATTCACAACAACATATAATTAGTAAATTCTATTTACAATTTAATCTCTCCATCATATTATAAATCGTATTTATAATATCCATGATTATTGTGGATAGTGATATCCGCATTAATCATATCCTTGATAATTAAAATCATATTTAATCATCTTGGATCTCTATTCTCATGTGCCCAAATAACACGAATCACATTTACATTATTCACATCTTTGATAATTAAATCACATTTAATTATCTTAGATAACTCTCTTTATATGTCCAAATAATACGAATCAAATTCATACTATTCATGATAATTATATCACATGTAATTATCCATTTCTCAATGCTCGGATATATATATCAACAATGAAATTATCCTTGAACTCTTTCAAGGATAATGTGCTTTCTCCGCGGATACTTGGAGATAAGGACATGGCGATTGTACAGTTCTACATATAGTGACTTAGATATTGATCACATCTCAAATTCAGATCTTGCGGACCTCTCATAGAAGCTTGATTAAATCAAGACCGCAAATCTAATCTTCTTATTGCATCTAAATCACATTCAGATCAATGTTCAACCTTTGGACCAAGATCAGATCACTTCTCTACCGAGAGGAGTCACTAAATCCAGACCTGTTTTATAACGGAAGCGTCATGGTTATATAATCGTTTATGATCACATCATCCTCAGGTATTCCTAATTCCCGTACATCCTGCATATTGGAAGACCCAGAGTAAACCCGACGTTGTAGATCTCTTTTAGACTGTCTCCTTCAGGGTTTTATTATTAAGTTTCTCATTTGACTATTGGGAGTTGGCATCGATCATATACTTTCCAAAAGCATACATCATATCCAGGTGTTGATCATATACTTTCCAAAAGCATAATATCAAACCGACAAATTCCGTCAAGCTTCCAAAGCAAGACGACCGTGTACGGAATATGATTCTTCCCAATATCTCGTGAGTGAGCTCATGTCTTCCGGTCAGTAGATGAACCTGTATGATCCCTTTGAGAGATCGTATTACTCATATGCCCTTGTATGCACACCAGCGCGCCAGTGTATAGACCTTGATTAAGTCATCAACCTATTGATCTACCAAATATACCATACTCAGACATATAGTAACACATCTGTCTCCGTCAGAGGACGCGCACCTATATCGTGACAACATACAATATAGGTCTTTGGTTATCTCAATCTCGTTAAGTCAACTCTTTGATCTAACTTATCTAACACCTTCCGAATCTCTATTCCTATGCAGAGGACCTACATCAAGAGGTCGGTTAGATATCATCTTTTAGAGAAAAGATTGCCATCTCCTTCTCTGGCTGGAGATCATCCCTTAATAATCATTTGACGGTGCTTGATGAGTCCTAAATCTAACTCTTTAGATATTCATCCAAGCACCATCCTCTATATGATTTAACAATTGAATCAACAACTGTATGATCATTAAGATGGCCATCGTACATAACCTTAATTCTAATAAGGGACATATTATACAAATTAATTATTCTTCATTTTCAGATCACGGAATGATATTTGCAATAACATTTTATTGCATAATGGCTCGCCGTGGGCTCGTATGTCTGACACATAATTTGGGGTTTATTTTCAATTAACATATAAAGTGTGCACGCATCATTTTGGATGGCCACTTTTTCGTAAAAAATGGAATGAATGATACAACAATGAATACTTTTTGTTAGAGTTATTATATTTACGTTTATATTTGTAACCCTTTGAGATACGTAACCCCTCGTGGCCTTTCGGGTTCCGTAACTCTCTGTGATCCTTCGAGTTTCGTAACCCCCCGTGACCCTTCGGGTTCTGTAACCCTTGTAATCTCTAGGGTTTTCTCTCTATATAAGAGACCCTAGCTCTATGGAATAAACATATCATTTCGTTTCTCTTCTCAACATGGTATCAGAGCAACAGTCCTAGACCGAAGCCTAATACCCTAAATCCGTCGTCACCACCAGTCCTCTCTCCGCCGACAAGGAGAGAGGGTTGGACCTCCTGCATCGCTCGTGGATTTCATGATCTCGCGCAAGGTTGTATGAGTCCCCAACATCACCAGCAGCACCTAAAGCATCACTCGAGGCTCCAGCAGCACCTCTTGCGTCGTCGGCACCGCTATAGCCCCCCCTCTACAACAACCCTTGCTTCACCACGACTTGTTTCTCACAACTTGATATTACATACTCTTTATTCTATCAAGTACAGGAGAAAGGAGGAGTCGGAGATGAATCTTTAGGACGTCTGCTGCCCTACCACGACTGATAGATCGACACTCCAGATTACTACTCAAATCATCCGTCTTCACAGAGCATCGACTTCTTCACCAGGACGTATACTTCTTTTACGATCTGACTACTACCCTACGTTGGACTGCTTCTACAACGATTCTTCTCCAGGCACGACGGAGATATGTTCCGGTGACCTGCAGGCACGACAGAGATGCGTTCTGGTGACCTGATATCGCAACGACTCTACAAGCATGGCATAAATACGTTCTGGTGACCTGAAAGCCACAAACCCGTCCTCGAGCGAGGTCTTCTACCAGCTGCGGACATGTTCTTATGATGCATCATGTGAAGATGAAGGTGTATGCTTTTTCTTTTTGTTACAAGCTGCAGCTTTCTCAGCTCCAACTTGAGGGGGAGTGTTAGAGTTATTATATTTACATTTATATTTGTAACGCTTTGAGATACGTAACCCCCCGTGACCCTCGGGTTCTGTAACCCTCTGTGACCCTTCGAGTTCCGTAACCCCCCGTGACCCTTCGAGTTCTGTAACCCTTGTACTCTGTAGGGTTTTCTTTCTATATAAGAGACCCTAGCTCTATGGAATAAACATATCATTTTGTTATCTTCTCAACGCTTTTAATGCATCATATACGTGTAGTTCACTTTAAACATGTGTGTATTTGAAAAGGGATGAATTTAAACAATAAATGTAGGAAAAGCTATTCTATTTTAAGTGGAAGTAGATATATGGATTTGTTGCCTCCTTAATTTGGGCAATACCATCATTAAGATATAAAGATGTCAGATCATTCCTAATAGTTTCCTTTCATCTTTTCTTTCATCTTTCGTTTTCGTGTTTCATATTGTAATGTCATCTTTTAACTTGTCACTCTTATGAATATTGTAGAAATATTTCTTGTTTATATACCATTTCCTTATTATTCTCTATATTATGGACTCCAATGTATTTTACCCATAGGTCTCTCCTCTATATAAGAGAGCCTAGGGTTCAAGGAGTAAGTCATCTTCATTATTTTTCCCAACATGGTATCAGAGCAACGGTCATAGGTCGGAGCTCTTGAAACCTAACCCTAAACAATCCCCCTCTCCTCTCTCTCGCCGCCCACGACTACCTGCGGCTCGTCGGACCTCGCCGACCGGTAGCGGTTGCTGAACCTCCCATCGCTGCTCCTTGTCGCCTTCCAGCGGCTGCCGCCACCCAAGCTTGTCGGCGACCTCCAACGACCCCCTACTCCAGCAACGGTTGTTGCCGCCTAAGCCTGACACTGCCCTCTAGCGGCTGTCCTTATGTGGCGAATAGTGGCAATCCTCTACCCATCTCTCGCGTAGAGGGCCAGTTGTGGGAATGGACTTGATTGCATAGTCTATGCAATAAAATCCCTAGATGTATGTGTAGACAAAAATCTATTGGTCTACAAAACCCTAGTCTTTGTTTGACATTATGTCAGAGAGCAAAATCGATATTCCCCCCACCGGCGCCTTCAAAGGTCCTGCGCCGATTGTCAAAATGGATGGGACGAACTATGAGCTTCGGGCCATGCAGGTCTTGAGCCTAATGAAGTCTACAGGTAAGAAACACATTCTTACCGAAGAGGGACCTGTTGAGAAGACTGGGGTTCATGCCTTGTGGGAGGCCAATGATGCGTATGCGTAAGTATGACTTGACAAGGACATTAATTGTGGAGATTGCCAATGATGTCCCACATCAGCCCACAACCAAGGCTATGTGGGATATTCTTGCTGCTACATATTCACAGATAAAGAACGAGACGAAGATTCTATAGCTGCAACATGATATCTTCACTATCAGGCAGAATGGACAGCCTTTTCATTCTCTTTACACTTCTCTGTGTGGCATGTTTGAGAAGCTCCATAGCTTTATGTGGCTTACAGCCATCCCAGAGCAGCAGAAGACTTATCGGAATGCCACAATGGTTGGCGTGTTTTTAGCAGCACTCGATCCACAATATGAGGCTGCTCGCTCCCATATATTGGCGGATGCTACTATTCCTCCTATGGAGGAAGCCTTCCGCATGCTCAGCAAATCTTCGTACCATTACCAGCCTCTTCTTAGTCATCTTCTGAGATGGCAGCCTCCCATGGTAGAGGGAGTGCTTCTCAGTTTTGTGGGATGTGGTCCTCATGGAAGGGGAGGTCGCATTCGTCAACCGTGCACATTCTGTCATCGTTAAGGACATACAGAGGATAAATGCTACTCCAAGCATGGCTTTGCTGCATCAGCTTGCAGGATATTATGCCTTCAGGAGGTCTCACTGCATCTTCATCTGCCCCAGACGTTGTTGCCGCTGCCAGTACCTCAGGTAGCATTTTTGCCTTTACATCTTGTCATGATCCTGATATTGCAGAATGGATTGTGGACTCCGAGGCTACACACCATTTATGTGGAGATCAAGATCAACTTACAACTTACAGACAGATCCTCCAGGGAGGACAGTTGTCATTGCTGATGGGACGCACTCCCCGATCACTGGACAAGGGGAGTGTAACTTGACACCTTCCGATGCGACTACAAAATGTGTCGCATGCTCTAGATTTTTCTATGGATCTATTGCCATTAGTCAAATTACAAAGGACTTGCATTGTAGAGCTATTTTTGACCCATCGTCTCTTATTTTTCAGGACATCCTTACATGCAGGTGATTGGTTGTGGCCATGAGCAGGGAGGTCTCTACCGCCTTGTCCGAACTCCGTATGCTAGCTTTTCCTCCCATTCCACAGGATCTATTTCACCTTTCATGTGACACATGCACGTCGGTCATCTTCCCTTCAAAAACTACGTTAAGTTCTTCCTCAAATTTCAACTCGCTCCTTGTTTGATTGTGAGGCATGTTAGTTGGGAAAGCACCATCGTTTGGTATTTTAAGTAGTCAGAGTCGGAGTAGTAGCTCTCCTTTTGAGTTGTTTCATGTTGACATTTGGGGTCCTAGCCGTGTCCCTGATCATCAAGGACACATGTTTTATTTGATTAAGGACAGGTTTTATTTGGTTGCTGTTGATGATTTCTTGCGTTTGTCATGGGTCTTTTTGTTGAAAAATAAATATGAGGCTGGGAATATTATTACATGATTTATAAATGAAGTGCAGAATATTTTTTCTTCTGTCAAAATTGTGAGGAATTATAATGCATTGGAATTTTGTACTCGTGCACTCTTGCAATTCCTTGTTTCTCGTAGTATCATTCATCAAGCCATCTTGTGCATATACCTCTCAGCAGAATGGAGTTGCTGAGAGAAAGCATCGTCATCTTCTTGATATCACTTTAGCACGCTTCTTATTCAGAGTCATGTCCCACATTCATTTTGGGGTGATGCTGTGCTTACGACATGCTACCTTGTGAATCATATGCCTTCGTCTGTTCTAGGTGAGAAAATTCCTTTCTCCATGGTATTTCCAGATAAGGAGTTATTTTCACTTACACCTCGTGTCTTTGGTTCTGTGGCTTTGTTCACTAGTTGTCTCCAGGACTTGACAAACTCTCTCTTAGAGCTGTCAAGTGTGTTTTCGTTGGGTATTCTAGGACGTAGAAGGGGTATAAATGCGATGATCCTCTTAACAGAAAATATTATATGAGTGCAGATGTTACATTCTTTGAGTCTGTAAATGTATTTTCCCCCTACAGGTGACAGGTTGATTTCATCTGATTCAGATGTGAAATTTATATGCCACCACCTCTACCCACGCATGTTATACCACCACCTTGTCCACCTCCTACCACACCACAACTGTCACCTCCTACTTGTCCGCCACTCTCACCATCATCACCGCCTTCACCACTTCTTCCATCTCCCGTGGTTATTGTTCCACCATTACCACGTTTCTATACCTGTTGGCCTCCTTCCTCTCGCGGTCAATGCCCGTCATCCAGCATGACCAAGGTATGTTCTGAATATATTGTTTTTAACGATGGGTCTGATGAGATATCTGGACAATACCACATGCCAAGAGGATGTATTACAGATTGAAGACATTCCCAATGATCTTGATGTTCCCATTGCGCTTCGCAAATCGAAGCGTGGTTGTGCCCTCATATCCCATTGTCTCTCAGGTTACATGTGATCACCTCACAGGGGAATTTAGAAGGTTTGATGTTGCTCTATCTACCATGCCCATACATGGAATTATCAGGAGACCTTGAAGGATAGTCACTGGCGTTTAGCCATGAAGGAGGAGATGGCTACTCTACAGTCGCGAGGTACCTGGAACTTGGTAGGTGCTCCAAGTGGAGCATATGTTGCTAGATGTAAATGGATGTTTACTTATTAAACACCATGTATATGGGAACCTTGATCGGTACAAGGCAAGGTTGGTGGCATGAGGATTTACACAGACTTATGGAGTAGATTATCTGGATAATTTCTCTCCTGTGTCCGCCACTCTACTTTACGTGTTCTCTCAATTGTTGTCGTACGTGATTGGCTTTTATATCAGTTTGATGTTAAGATGCTTTTATGTATGGTGATCTTCAGGAGGAAGTCTACATGCAGCAACCTCTGGGGTTTGCTGCCGAGGGGGAGCGTTAGCAGATTTGTATTCATAAGGCCATATATGGTCTTAAGCAGAGTCGCAGTGCCTGGTTTTGAGAAGCTCTCTGATCTGATCGAAAAGAAGGGGTTTTAAAAGGTCCAATGCAGATCATTCGTTATTTGTGCAGAAAACACCAGAGGTACAATTGTTATTATGGTTTTTGTTGTTGATATACTTGTTACAGGAGATGATGTGCAGGGGATAAAGAAGGCAAAGGAAGTCATGGGTCGACAGTTTGTCACCAAAGATCTTGGCACCCTAGGGTACTTCTTAGGGTTAGAATTTGCCAGGAATGCACATGGTCTTGTGATGACCTAAAGGAAGTATGTTACATATGTACTAGTTGAAACATGCATGAGTGGGTGTCGACCCTCTACCACTCCTATCGATCCCAGCATGAGGCTATATGATGATGATACAAATGAGGTTGACAGGAGGAGATATAGAGTTGGTGGGAAAACTTTTGTATGTTACAGTCACTGACCTGACATCCCTTTTGCAGTGAATCGGGTGAGTCAGTTTATGGAGTAACCTAGACAGGTATATATAGATGCTATATATATGATATTAAGGTACCTAAAGTCTTCTCCATGTACATGACTGTTATTCAAAAAAGGTCAAGTCTCTCTGTTTCAGCATGTGCACATGCAGATTATGCAGGGTGTCCTAAAGACAGGAAGTCATTGTTGGGTTTTGCTGTGTTCATTGGCAGCTCTCTTGTTTCTTGAAAGAGTAAGAAACAAACTGTCGTTGCTAGGTCAAGTGTCGAATCATAATATTGGGCTATAAAGCAAGCAAGCAAGCACACAAATGACGCGGGTTCGAGCAGTGCTAGCGGATTTACAGATAGACGTACCTCTCCCTATGTAGTTGCAATGTGACAACCAAGCTGCCATGTTTATTGCAAATAATCTTGTATTTCATGAAAGAGCAAAGCACATTACAGGACATTGCCATTATACAAGAGATATGATCCATAAGGGTTTGATTTCCACCACTCATGTAAGTTCAGGAGATCAAACTGCAGATATCTTCACCAAGGCGTTGCTCAGAGGACTGTTCCAGAGATCTTCATCCAAGTTGAGCATGATTGACATCTATGCTCCATCTTGAGGGGGAGTATAGAAATATTTCTTATTCCTGTTACTGCTTACTTACTGTTCTCTATATTCTGGACTCATGCTTTTTACCCATAGGTCTCTCCTTTATATAAGAGAGCCTACGGTTCAAGGATAAATCATCTTCATTATTTTTCCCAACAAATATGAGGCATTGAGTTGCCTTCTCTCTCATGTTCAAACCATGTTAACCATGTTCCCTTATATAATCTTTCAGTAATGCCTCACAAACTCTTTGTTTGATAGTCCCATTAGTGGCATTACCAACTTTTGTTGAATTTTTATATTAAAGAAAATACAAAGATTGTCATCTGGATCTCACGCACATATATAATGGATAATTTGATGATGGTTGAGTTTTGTCATGTTCCACCTACTCGGAGATTAACTAGTCTTTTGACTAGTGTGGCGTCTCTCTTTGTAATCCTAACCCTATGCATCCTCCTATACAAGGAGTCCTAGGGTAGCATAAAAATAAACTCATTATCTCATCTCTCAACTTGGTAGACTCATGCCTCATCACCCCTCTCACTCGTCTTGTTTTGTGCCGATTCCTCTACCTCCTCGACATCATCCCCCCTTCTCTTTACACATATCCCAATCTCCACATCGCCCCCTCCTCTTCATGCATACCCCAATCTCCACATCGCCCCCTTCACCCTTCGCCACCTGCCCCCTCCCATCTCCAAACCATAACCCCTAACTCCTCACTGTTGTGCTCCCCCCCACCAACTACACACCTTCACTCCCCTCTATATTCACGTCATCGACCACCCCCTCCATCTCCATATAGCCGGTCCCTCCTCGACATGGCATGCATGCACTTACCGTGCCTCCTTCTCGATGCCATCCTCCATCTTCGATCCCACGACCTCCTTGCCCACGTGATACATACACTGCGTACCCCTGACACCGTCCGTGCCCACATGCCTCCTACTACAGCCCATCCCTTGGCGCAACCAGCACCTCCATCCTACACTGACTATGCCCACGCACCCCTATCAACCCCATGGGTTGTAGCCGATACCTCAACCTACATCAAGGCAACTTGATTGCATCCCACATGATACGATCTAAATGGACAACGTCTACTTTTTACTTCTACAAGCATGCCTGGCCATGTACGAGAAGATGTTATATACCGGGACGACATCCTTGAGATATGATGAAGCACACACCTATCCTCATTTGACACAATCTCTAAATTGGATGAGACTGGTATTTGATGTTCATGATGATTATACAATGGTATGACAAGGTGCATATTCTTCTTTGAGCTAGAGCCTGCAACTAAGATAGGTGAACATGCCACCTAGGATATAGATAATGGGATGGTGTGTTAATGGATTATGTATGCTAATTAGCTCACAGATGAACTAGCACACATTATTAGAGTGCTTTTTGATATACTGATTTCCTTGAAAGCCACATATGAGTTGGAGAAGAATTTCAGGGGAAATGTTTCATACCTTGACATGATGAAGTGAAGAAGCAAGATGGTCCTGGCAAAGTACTTCTCTCTACTGAAATCTTTATTCGAAAGATATAATGCTTGTGGATGCTCCTACCCAACCAAAAGGAAAACTACTCTAAACATGGTGATTATGGTATTCCTTGCTGTGTTTGACACAACAATGTTGTTTTTCGAGACCAAAAAGATTACTGCCTTGGCTCTAACCCACATCATCGATACTCCAGGAGTTCAAAGGACAGACCACCGCTCTTGTTGCTAGGAGATCGTAGCTCATACATGGGGCATGGTTCTGGTCGTTCCATGCCACGAGGAGGACGCATCCAACTCCCATTGTACCTTTATGTGGGAAATTAGGGCATCAATAAACATGGGTATCTGTTACATGCTACTCACGTTGTCACTACTAAGGTTGATGGCAATATGTGATAGTCCTCGAAAATGGATTAATGATATTTTGCACCACCTGAAAATGCATAAGTCTAGGGATACTATACATTCCCAGCAAGGTAACATCCGGAAACATAATGTATAGTCAATCCTCTCAACAGATATATATATTAAAAGAGAAAAGGGATCCTACTCCATGGAGTAGGTAACTTACCTACTCCATTTTCTTCCTTTCAATTTTTCATTTTTTTTGAAAAATGCTTCCATGGATTTGCATAACTATATCCCTCTAATATGACATTCAAATTTTCGTCAGAAACAGAGGCTCTACGGCCTCCATCCAGACAATTATTTTTTAACGGTCACAGATTTGCTGTATGTTTTATGTTCTGGATGGAGGCCGTAGGAGTCTCTGTTTCTGACGAAATTTGAATGACATATTAGAGGGATATAATTATGCAAATCCATGGAAGCATTTTTCATAAAAGAAATAAAAAAATTGAAAAAAAGAAAGTGGAGTAGGTAAGTTACCTACTCCATAGAGTAGGATCCTTTCCTCATATTAAAAAAACATTATTATCTCAAATCGATATAATTGAAGATATGTTTTAAGGCCATCTAAATTTTCTTGTTTAAATTCTTTTTTATTTGAATTTTTTTAGAATAATATAATATTATATAGTTAGTTGAAGTTGATAAATAAATGATGATATTATAGGGGGCATTCATAGAATGTTGCATTTCTCACGACATAAACAATATACACTGACAACATTTCTCTACCATAGATACAACAATAGGGTTAGGAGACAATCGAGCAACTGATGAAGCAAATTTCCCCGTAAGGCCCTAGAAAGGGGACAAGACAATGTACAAAACACCTGATGCAATTTCTTTCTCAGGCTGTGGATCATCTTACAATTGGTTCGTTAAAGCCTATATTTGCCACAGATATCTCTCGTAATCATTACAAGGCACTTCGTGACTCTAAATGGCGACTGTCAATGGAAGAAGAGATGGCTACTCTTATCTCATGTGGTACATGGAAACTATTTGATCCACCTAGTGAGAACAAAGTGGTTGGATCTAGATGAGTATTTATGGTTAAATGTAAGTTTTGATAGATTGATTGCTTGGTTACGATGTTGACTTCTGCGAGACCTTCTCGTTCGCTTCTTGTCTCTCTACATCATTGATCCATATGTCAGTAGCCATACAACTTGATTGGTCCCTGCACCAACTTGATATAAAAATACCTTCCTATATGGTGACCTACATGTGGTGGCATACATATAGCAACCTCCCAACTTTGAGGTTCAAGGGGAGTGTCAAAAAAGTATGCTTATTAGGCAAAGACGCTTATGAGTTTAAACGAAACCCTTTTATCAGAAGTTCCTCAGAGCCTGGATCTTTCTACGTTATCAAAAGATCATTCCTTGTTTCTGTGGAAAAATAGAAAGGAATTGTGGCGATGGTAGTTTATGTGGATGATCTCATCATCAGGAGATAACTGTGACTGCATTGTATATGTGAATAAACAACCAGACAAATAATTTGTTATCAAAGATTTGGAGCTTTTAAGATACTTCATTGGGATGGAAATAACTTGGTGTAGGCGAGATCTAGTTATGTCCAATAAAAGTACGCTACCGATCTACTGCATGAGACATGGATGCTAGGGGCTAAGATAACACAAATACCTATGGATCCCAATGCACACATCTATAAACCGGGAACAGTCGAACATACATGTCACTATAAACATTTAGTTGGCAAAGTATTATATCTAACTGTTGGCGCATATTCATTAGTATCTGTACCTGTTCGTTATTTTTTATTTTTGGTTGTATGCTTTATGTAATTTACCCATAGGCTACTCTCCTATATAAGAGAGCCTAGGGCTGATGGAATAAACTAAGCCATTCAATTTTCCCCAACATGGTATCAGAGCGACGGTCCTAGACCGGAGTTCTCGAAACCCTAACCCTAACCCCTCACCCGCCGGCCCCTCCTTCTTCTTCCTCCTCCATCGGCGCCGCCCGAGCTCGCCCCATCGGCGCCGCCTTCTCTGTGCGCACCTGCGCACACGCGTGCTGTGCGCTGGTGTGCGCCTCCTCCTTGCGCACTCGCGCGCTTCGCTCGCCTCCACCGTGATCTGCGCATCCTTGCGCACCGTGAGGCAGACCTAGCGCACCGCCTCCTACGCACCGCCTGTGCGCATCCTTGCGCATCCCCTGTGCGCCTCCTGCGCACCTCCTGCGCATCCTAGCGCACCTCCTGTGCATCGCCTGTGCGCCTCCTGCGCATCCTCTGCGCGCACACGCTGTAGCACCAGTGCACGCATCTCCTGTGCATCCAGCGTGCGCACCTGTGCATCTTGCGTGCGCGTAACTCCTGCGTGCGCACTTGTGCCTGTGCGTGACCCCTGCATACGTGTAGGGCTTAGTACGAACATCTTCATGGGGATAGTTGCTTGAGGTCTACACATGCAACTACCCCCATCTATGTTATTGTAAACAAAGCTCATCTTCAGTCAATCGCTCCAGTCTTCCATCTCCAGTATGTCAGAAAGCAATGCGGATATCCCATCTATTGGCGCCTTTCGTGGTCCAGCGCCTATTGTCAAGATGGACGGTACAAACTATGAACTGTGGGCAATGCAGTTCATGAGTATGATGAAGTCTACAGGTAAGAAGCACATTCTTACCAAACCTGAGCCTGCGGAGAAGACTGGAGTCAATGCCTCTTGGGAGGCTGATGATGCATATGCCAAGGTTTGGCTATCTGGTACTTTGGCTATTGAAATAGCCAATGACATCCTACATCAACCCACAGCCAAGGATATGTGGGATATTCTGGCGGCAACATACTCTCAGACGAAGAACGAGACGAAGATTCTGCAACTTCAGCATGACATATTTACAATAAAGCAGAATGGTCGCCCCTTACATTCTCTCTATACATCACTGAGAGGGATGTTTGAGAAGCTTTATAGCTTCATGCCGCTCACTGCCACGCCAGAACAGCAGAAGACGTACAGGAATGCGACAATGGTGGGCGTGTTTCTGGCTGCACTCGATCCAGAGTATGAGGCAGCACGATCACAGATTTTGGCTGACTCAACCATTCCTCCCATGGAGGAAGCTTTTCATAGATTGAGCCGGATCACAGTTCCTTCCACAGCCGCGAGTCAGAACTCTTCAGCCATGGCAGCCAACAGAGGTCGTGGTTTTCATCACCAGAGCCGTGGACGTGGACCTCGTGGTAGAGGGGGCCGCACTAGGCCAACATGTACTTACTGTCACCGGGTTGGACACAATGAAGACACATGCTACTCGAAGCATGGATTCCCTGCATCCGCACGAGCTGCTGAGCAGATAGAGCCCCCGTCTGCTGCTACTCTGGATCAACGGTTCGATGATCTAGTTGCCCGTCTGAGGGGCATTATTCCACCATCTGGCCCAGCACCGACTACAGAGAGTCATTCTGATGCTGCTGCTTCTGCCTCTGCGTCTACCAGTGCTTCAGGTAGCACACTTGCACTCTACAGTAGTAGATCAGATACATTGCCGTGGATTATGGACTTGGGCGCTACACATCATCTATGTGGCGACCAGAGTCTACTTACAGGATACACCCAGATCCCTCCGAGGCGGACAGTAGTTATTGCAAATGGCACACATTCCCCCATCACTGGTCAGGGGGAGATTAGATTGACATCTTCTATGCAGCTCAAGAATGTGCTACATGCACCTGATTTTTCAATGAATTTGTTGTCAATTAGTCAGATTACGAAGGACCTTCATTGTCGGGCAATTTTTGATCCATCTTCTTTGATTTTTCAGGACATCCATACGGGCAACGTGATTGGTCGTGGCTATGAGCAAGGAGGCCTCTACCGCCTGAATCAGACCCCATTTGCTGGAACCACAACCTCTCCTGCTGGACAAGTATCTACTTTACTGTGGCATCTGCGTTTTGGTCATTTACCGCTTCAGAAGTTGAGTCGAGTGTTACCTTATGGTCTTTCTCACACACCTATTCAGTGTGAAGCATGTCAGTTGGGAAAGCATCACAGGTCGTCCTTTCCCAGTCGTCCAGGTCGGAGTAGTACCTCCAAGTTTGAGTTATTTCATGTTGATGTCTGGGGTCCGAGTCGTGTACCTGATCATCAGGGACACAGATTCTACATAGTATTTGTTAGACGAAAGGGAGTCTTTGTTATGATGAATAAGAAAACCCTAGGCTCTCTTATATAGGGAGAAGCCTTAAGGGTAAATTACATGGATGTCTAAATAGAAGAAAGAAATAAAAACACGGTACATAAACATATAATAATAGAAACTATCTCTACACTCCCCCTAAAGGTGGAGCATAGATGTCGATCATGCTCAGCTTGGATGAACATCTCTGGAAAGGTCCTCTGAGCAATGGCTTGGTGAATACATCGGCAGTCTGATCTCCTGAGCTAACATGGGCCGTAGATATCAATCCTCTCTGGATCAGGTCCCTAGTGTAATGACAGTCAACTTCAATGTGCTTGGTCCTCTCATGAAAAGCTGGATTGTTGGCAATGAACAATGCTGCCTGATTGTCACACTGAAGCGTCATAGGTAGAGGTACTGCTACATGTAGATCTTCTAATACAGAGCGAACCCACATCATTTCCGTGCTGGCTTGGGCCATTGCCCTGTATTCGGATTCCGCACTGGATCTTGCCACCACCGTTTGTTTCTTGCTTTTCCACGAAACCAGAGAGCCTCCAACAAAGACTGCAAACCCTGAGGTTGATTTTCTATCCTTAGGGCATCCTGCATAATCTGCGTCTGCACACGCTGAGATGGATAAGTCTGCACCCTTTCTGAATAGTAGCCCTAATCCAGGAGTAGACTTCAGATACCTCAATATCATGTGTATAGCATCCATGTGAACCTATCTGGGCTGCTCCATAAACTGACTCACCCGGCTAACTGCAAATGCAATGTCTGGACGGGTTATAGTAATGTAGAGGAGTTTTCCCACCATCTCTCTATATCTCCTCTTATCCACTTCGTCAGTATCATCATCATATAGCTTCATGCTGGGGTCCATGGGGATGGTTGATGGTTTGCACCCATCCATACCAGTCTCAACCAGGAAGTCAGTAATGTACTTCCGTTGTGTCATCATCAAACCATGTGCATTCCTAGCAAATTCCAACCCTAGAAAATATCTTAGGGTTCCAAGATCCTTTGTAACAAACTGACGACCTAGGAATGCCTTCGCCCTTGCTATGCCCTGAACATCATCTCCTGTAACAAGAATATCATCCACATAGACCATTATGACAACCGTACCTGCCGAGGACTTCTGGACAAACAACGAATGGTCAGCATTGGACCTCTTGAATCCCTGGTGCTCAATTAGGTTGGACAGTTTCTGGAACCATGCTCGTGGACTCTGTTTAAGTCCATATATAGCCTTGTGAAGTCTACATACCATATGCGTCTCCCCCTCAGCAGTAAACCCGGGTGGCTGCTGCATGTAGACTTCCTCCTGTAAGTCCCCCGTACAAAAATGCATTCTTGACATCCAGCTGATAAATGCTCCAGTCACGGACTACTGCAACAGACAGGAGGATACGCAGAGTCGAGTGTCTCGCCACTGGAGAGAATGTATCCATGTAATCAACGCCATATGTCTGTGTAAATCCCCGGGCGACTAAACGTGCTTTGTATCTATCCAATGTGCCATCTGCATGGTATTTGACTGTGAAGACCCATTTGCAACTTACAACGGATGCATCAGGAGGTGCAGGGACCAAAGACCATGTGCCACGGGACTGCAAGGCCCCCATTTCTTCTTCCATAGCCAGTCTCCAGCATTCACTCTTCAAGGCTTCCTGGTATGTCCGTGGTATGTCCACGGAAGATAAAGCAGTAGCAAACTTCTGGAAATCACCTGTGAGTCGGTGGAAGAAAACCTGTGAAGCAAAGGGATAGGATGCACACTGCCGTCTCTGTTTCCGAATAGCAATCGGAACATCCAGATCATCATCGGGGCCCACCTGTAAGGAGTCATCCTGCATATGTTCTGAACCTGACCCGTCAGTTGAAACATCATCTGAACATACCTGAGGCTCAGTGATTGGCTGATCTGCTGTCTGAGCGGGACCTGACCGACGCGTATAGTGGTTAGGAAATGGTGATATGATTCTCCGAGGAATGGGTGGTGGTGGAGGTGGAGGTGGTGGTGGCGGTGCTGGCAAAGGAACTGACACAGGAGACGAGTTAGGAGTAAGACAGGTAGGTGGTGGTGGAACCAAAATATCATCAGCGGTGGTGGATGGTACCATTCTGTCCCCGGCTGGCGAGAAGAACATGACCGACTCGAAGAAGGTGACATCCGCACTAACGAAGTACCTGTTGGTAGTAGGATCATAACACCGGTATCTCTTCTGGGTCCTTGAATACCCAACGAAGACGCACTTGACTGCTCTTGGAGAGAGCTTGTCAAGTCCAGGAGACAGACGATGAACAAACGCCACAGCACCAAAGACACGAGGTGACAGTGAGAAGAGCTCTTTATCAGGAAAGATAAGAGAGATGGGTATCTTCTCTCCAAGGACAGAGGAGGGCATTCTATTGACCAGATAGCATGCAGTAAGAACAGCATCCCCCCAGAAGGAAATAGGAGCACAACTTTGAATCAATAAGGTACGAGTGATATCCAAGAGATGGCGATGCTTTCTTTCCGCCACACCATTTTGTTGGGATGTGTATGCACAGGTGGTTTGATGAATAATTCCCTTTAATGACAGAAATTGAGAAAGAGAACGTGTACAGAATTCCAGGGCATTATCCGTCCGAACATATTTGACTGAAGAAGAAAAAACATTCTGCACTTCATTAATCAAATTTTTAATAACATCTCCTGTTTCAGACTTATTCTTCAGTAGAAAAACCCAAGAGACATGAGAAAAATCATCTACGACCACAAGATAGAACCTGTGTCCCTGGTGATCGGGAACACGACTCGGACCCCATATATCTATATGTAACAACTCGAAAGGGGAGCTACTGCTCCGACTCTGACGACCTGGAAAGCTCGACCTGTGATGCTTTCCTAACTGAAAAGTTTCACAACGAAACGACGAACTTGGGGAGATCTGGGGCAGAAGATGGCGCATTTTCTGGAGTGGAAGGTGACCAAAACGAAGATGCCAAATGTAAGGTGAGACTGGTCCAGCAGAGTGAGCGGAGATGCCAGCATAAGATTCCCGGACCAGCCGATATAGACCGTTCTGCTCAGAGCCACAGCCAATCACCTTGCCCGTGAGTATGTCCTGAAAAATGAGAGAAGACGGGTCAAATATAGCTCTACAATTCAAATCCTTTGTAATATGACTAATAGACAGCAAATTCAGTGAGAATTCAGGAGCATGTAAAACATTCTGTAGCTGCATAGCGGAGGTTAAGAAAACCTCCCCCTGACCAACAAGGGGTGAATGGGAACCATCTGCTATCTGCACTGAGCGACCTGGAGGAATAGACCTGTAGGCCTGTAATCTACCTCTATCTCGACACAGATGATGTGTAGCTCCGGAATCCATAACCCAGTCAGATATATCATGTGAAGGAATGATCGCTGAAGATCTACCTGAGGAACTGGCAGCGGCGGAAGAACTGGCTGAGGCTGTGGCAGCAATATCAGAAGAGCCACCAGATGAATCACCAGAAGACTGTGGCATAATATCACGGAGACGGGCCACGAGTTCGTCAAATCTATGATCTGCAGTAGACTGTAATGGAGACTGTGAATGCTCTGCAACCCGTGCTGATGTTGGGAACCCATGCTTTGAGTAGCATGTCTCCTCTGAGTGTCCAGGTCTGTGACAATATGAGCACGTCTGACTAGGTCGACCGCCTCTTCCCTGAGAGCCACGACCACGTCCACGGCCACGCCAAGAGGATGGTCCACCTCTCCCACGCGAAGCTGCCATCGCAGATGGGGGTGGAGTAGAAGAGCTGGAGGAAACTGGGGATACGGCTGAGCCTCCTGTATACATCCTCCACTGGAGGAATGACTGCATCTGCTAAGATCTGTGACCGTGCAGCATCATACTCAGGGTCGAGGGCAGCAAGTAGAACACCCACCATGGTGGCGTTCCGGAACGTCTTCTGCTGCTCTGGAGTAGCAGTCAGAGGGATGGTACTGTAGAGCTTCTCAAACATCCCTCTTAGGGATGTGTATAGAGAGTGGAGAGGTCTGCCGGCCTGCTTCATCGTAAAGATGTCATGCTGAAGCTGCAACATCTTTGTCTCATTTCGCACCTGCGAATATGTAGCAGCAAGAATGTCCCACATCGCCTTAGCAGTGGGCTGATGGAGGACATCATTAGCTATCTCCATCGTCAACGTACCCGATAACCATACCTTTGCATAAGCATCATCGGCCTCCCATGAGGCATAGATCCCTGTCTTCTCCGCAGGCTCATCCTCGGTAAGAATGTGTTTCTTACCGTTTGATTTCATGAGGCTCATGAACTGCATGGCCCATAACTCATAGTTAGACCCGTCCATCTTCACTATTGGCGCCGGACCTTTGAATGCGCCGGTGGAGGGCAAATCGACTTTCGATTCTGACATACTGCTGCTGGAAGAAGACGAAGGGAGAATAGACAATGTGATGAATGTCTACACCAACTGCATCGGATTTGAGTACGTGTGTAGACCTTTACGCACTCAAATCCATAAAGCCGAGGAAGAAGGGTCTAGGGCACGCTTCCAAGGAAGTAAAACAGCCCTTGAACTGCCTCGAGAGCGACGCCTAAGTGCTGGTGGAGGCCACGGAACCCCTACTGCGGCTGATGGGGTTGCCGCTGGGGCTGTGGGAGCGGCAGGGGGTGCCGCTGGGTGTGCTGGCTGCCGCTGGGGCGACAGACAGCGGCTGGCTGGGCTGCTAGGGCACTCGGCGGTGCCGCAGGGGCGGCTGGGAGGGGCTGGTGGGGCCGCTCGGGCGGCTGGTGGGGCCGCAGGCAGCGGCTAGGGCGGCTTGTGGGGCCGCAGGCAGCAGTTGGTGGGGCCGATAGCGGCTGGAAGCCGCCGGGATGGAGGAGAGAAGGTGGGGGCGGCGGGTGGGGGGTAGGGAAAAGAGCCCTAGGGTGGCTCTGATACCATGTTAGACGAAAGGGAGTCTTTGTTATGATGAATAAGAAAACCCTAGGCTCTCTTATATAGGGAGAAGCCTTAAGGGTAAATTACATGGATGTCTAAATAGAAGAAAGAAATAAAAACACGGTACATAAACATATAATAATAGAAACTATCTCTACAGTATTTGTGGATGATTTCTCCAGAGTGTCATGGGTGTTTCTGATGAAAAATAAATCTGAAGCAGGAAATATAATTATCCATTTTCTGAATGAAATACAAAATGTCTTTTCCACATCAGTAAAATTTGTGAGAAGTGATAATGCATTAGAATTGTGTACTAATGTTCTTGCCAGTTATTACTCCTCAAAAGGGATTGTTCATCAAACATCGTGTGCTCATACATCTCAACAGAATGGAATTGCTGAAAGGAAACACCGTCACCTACTTGATGTCACGAGATCACTCCTTATACAGAGTCACGTTCCCTACTCCTACTGGGGTGATGCAGTTCTCACTGCATGTTACCTAATTAATCGTATGCCCTCTTCTGTCTTAAATGAACAAATCCCATTTACCATCATTCATCCCGACAAGGATTTGTTTTCTCTTACTCCTCGTGTGTTTGGGTCGGTGGCATTTGTCCATCAGTTGTCACCTGGTACTGACAAGCTCTCTCCTAGAGCTGTCAAGTGTGTTTTTGTCGGGTACTCCAGAACTCAAAAGGGGTACAAATGTTTTGATCCTCTGCGTCGGCGGTATATGATCAGTGCAGATGTTACATTTTTTTGAAGATATTATGTA
>JAZKJV010005223.1:0-25595 GCA_037367405.1 Ottelia alismoides | reverse complement strand
TCAACAGGGAAGACCATTGACTTGAGCACGGATCAACGCGCTCACGCATCTCAAAGGGTTCGTTTGGTTGCAGGGTTGGGCATGATTGGGTTGGGTTGGGTGAATAGTAAACCGTGAGGAGAGATACCCCTGTGAATAGTACCCAACCCAACCCAATCCTGCCCAACCCTGCAACCAAACGAACCCAAAAGGTGGGGATACGGGATATGTCGGCTTAACGCTTACCGGTGGAATCGTTTCCATGGTAAGCTTCCTTTACATTGATTTGATGACATTGTATGGTTGGAAAAGGAATTAGAACGAATGGAATAAGACAAGAATGGAATTAATAATAGAATGTAATATTAATTTTTACATTTCATTATTTGATTTATATTAGGAACTGAAAATTTTATTATGAGACGCATTTCTTTCTTATGCTTGGAAAGGAAAAAGAATAAAAAGAAAATAACCTTCTTTTGATCCATTTTGTTAAATAGAAAACATGATAGATATCCTGCCACTTATTTTTTTTTATAGAATCGATATACTTCATATAAGAAACAATAATCAAATTTAAATGAAAACTACTTTGATTTTTTTTCTCTTACAATTGATATATTTGATATATCTAAATCCGTATCCGCTAGAATATTTCATTACCATATCTGTATACATATCCTAAAAAATGAAAATGTTATATGTATTCATATTCGAAAAAAAATAAAAACAAATATTCATATCCGTATATGAATCCACAAAAATGTAACATGTATCCATACCCTAAAAAAGTAAAGATGGTATCTGTATCCATGTCTATAGCTGCAAAAAAATAAAAATCTATTTCCATGTCCATATCTTTTTCCGCAAAAAATCCCCATCCATGTATGTACGCGTATCTACTAGATTATAATCTGTATCTATATATATTTTAAAAAATTGGACATTGTGACATGTCCATATCCATATTAGAAAAAATCATGTGTTCATGACATATATCTTTGTTCGTATCCGTATCCGCAAAAAATCATATCTGATATATTTTATCCATAAAATAAGATATATTTAATATATGTGTGTCTGTGCGCGTGTGCGTGTGTGTGGGTATCCAATGGAATATCTTATAATAAAATTTGTATCAATATCCAAAAAAAAATGAACCATGTGTATATCCTTATCCGTAAAAGAATCACATATCCATGTCGGTATCCATATATGCATATATTTGTAACTTATCCAACCTTTTGCATCTATATTTGTATCTAAGTCAATATCCATATATGCATATATTTATAACTTATCTGACCTTTTACATCCATATATTTGTATCCATATCAGTATCCGTGAATCCATGTCCAAAAAAAGTCATATCCATGCCGATGTTCAAAAAAATACGCTAAAATAAAAATACATACTCATGTTGATAACAATATATTTGTAACGGTGATATATTAATTAAGAAAAACTGAAATAGAATACTCTCATTAGCATTTGTAAGAATGGAATCCCAGTTCCTAGGATGGCAATTCCCATGTATGAAGGAATTTGGTTTCCTTTGTAATCGTTATTCATGTCTTAATATGATTTAACAAACACATTGATGAAATCGAAAGAGGAATGTTGATTCCATTCTCCTCTCTATTCCTGCATAGCAAACAGGGCCTCAGGGTTTCTCATTTATAACCGTAAAATCCAGAGTTCCGAGATTGACATCCTCGTAGGAGGCATTTTCAAAAATTCTTAATGGTCGTCGACCCTTACAAACTTTTTATGGGGAAAATACATTTCATGTGATCAATCGGAGAGGTTAATTTCATCTTGTTGTAATATAATTCTATGATGATTGATCAAAACCTTGATAAGAATCTTGGTGAACAGATCGAGGCTTTAACTTTTAACCTTGATAAGAATATGGTCAAATTTGAGGACACGATCAATTAGCTCTATTTAATCAGGATTTAAATACTAGGTTAAGTGATCTTAGTGTCTATTTAGATCAAAATTGATATTGAATGCATGGATCTTTTGTGGCTTTCATAATGCAAGTTAAGTCAATGCTACAAAATGATTGATGCAATACAATGCAGTGATGTACACATAGGGATGAAAACGGATCGGATATGCATATTTCCACATCCATATTCGCTTCGTCTTTATCGAATACGAATACGGACACGGATATGATTTGGATATCATTAGTAAATCATATCCTTAAAAATACGAATACGAATCTGCATCGGAAATTTATGGAATCTGAAAACGTATCGAATAAAGAGCGGACCCGAATACGGATTGAATAAAAAACTAATCCAAATAAGAATCAAATAAAGAGTGAAATCCAAATATGGATCCAATAAACATAGAATCTGAATATGGATCAAATAAAGCCTACATACGGATACAAAGTTAATGTTTATCAAAGTTCATAATGATTTTAAAAAATGGTAATGAAAAATGAGTTGCATCATGACAAAAGGAAGCATCAAGGTGACTTGCATTCTTGATCAGAAGAAAAAATGGGGACAGGTTTTGTAACTTTTGTTTGTGCTCATCGCCAAACAAACAGAAGTCTATTAATATCAACAATATATTGTATTTTATAATGTATAATACTAATATAATAACATAAGAATGTGGCTTATATTATATTAACTAATATATAAAATAATAGAAATGGTATTCAGATATCTAGATCCAGATATTCAAGCCATTACCATATATGCATCCATATCCAAAATTTTTTTACAACCCATATCCATATTCGATCTGTATTCGATTAATATTCAGATAAGGATATCTGTATCTTGTGATTTTTTGAATACGGTAAGCATATATTTGGATATATCCGTATCCATTTTCATCACACAACAAATACAAATGATAAAATTCCTAATTTAAATAACTATTCAAGTTATCTAATTAGATGATTAATTTTATTTAAGTTACTAATTAAGAGTCATCTCAATCTTCAAGATTCATGCAATGATATCTGCTAACTCCCCCTCCTCTACATGCAGTTGCATCATAGCGGTGCTCAAACAACTGCAAGCTTTCATGACCAAGCTCCTTTGGCCTCCCTGAAGATTAGGGAAGATAGCTGATGAATCTCCATTTCATAAACGTTATTCATTCATTTTGGCCTTAAATCCCTAGTTAGATGCATGCATATATAAATAATTTATCAAAATAAATACTTTGTAATTTGTATAGAATACTGTATAAAATACAGTATATCTATTGTAGTTAATTCCAAAATAAAATAATAAAGACATAAAAGAAAAAGAAATGAGACACCATAGATGTTGAGTGATCCTAGACCTTGAGATCCAGTCATCATCGTGACTTTGTCAACAAAGAATAAAGTATGGCGAGAAAGGGCAGATGAATCGTACAGAAAAGACACAAAAACCCTGATTTTTAATTCATCTATAATTGGTTTTTGGCATCCATTTTATACCATTATCGTTACACCTCAAATAATAATACTATCAACATGAATATTATACATAAAAATACGAAAAAAACTAAAAATTTGAGTTCACATAAAAATAATGGACAGTGTGCCTGAGACGTAGAAAATGAAAAGTTAAAATAAAACTTCATGGATCTATATCGTCTCCATATTGTATCAAAATGGACCAAAATCACCTTTAATTGTATATAATTTTTAATAATCTATTAATGAATCTCCATTTCATCACCTTTATTCTATCATTTTGACCTTAAAAATCCTAATAAATACATGTAAATACCTCTAATTTAGGCAAATTAACATTCATGCATTTTTGTACAAATGTTGTATAAAATAAATGTCAAATTATAAAATAAATAAAAGAAAAGAAAAATAATAAGATATCAAAGATATTCTATGTCCTTGGACCCCGAGACCTAGGCATCTTCATGACTACGTCGACAAGGAATAAAGTAGGGGGAGATAAGGATCCAAAATACAATAAAATTCCCTTTTATTAAGTTATTATTCATTTATTTTTGGGGCCTATTTTATTTTCCACATTTTATATTTCAAATAAATAAACTTTGTGCATGAAAGTTGTAGATAACAAAATATAGAAAATATAAAATTGATTTCATGCAAAAATATTATATAGAATCAAAGATATACTCAGAATAAGATTCCAAAATCCGAACTTCCCAGACCCATATCTCTCAAATAAAAACTCAAAATTTTGAAAAGTTACCTTAAATTGTATATTAATTTTAATTAGTTATTTAATGAATGTGGTTTCATATTATGTAGTTGAGGTGTGAAAGTTAGATTTTGGACCCCTATTGTATAGTTTACCCCATTAAAATATTCATTTCATTTATTATTTTTTTATTTTTATAAGTTTGTAAATATAATTTATAATATATGTAAATATTAAAATAAAAATAAAATAACAATGAAAATGAAAAAATAAAATATGTATATAAAATACATAAATGCAATACCAATAACTATACATATATCATAGATACTCCTATTTATTTAAGTTTATATAATATATCAGAAAAATATAATAAAAATATATTTATATATATATATATAATTTCTAATTATACAAAATCATAAACTAAAATTATAAAATTAAAAATATCGAATAAAAATAAAATACTTAAAAACATTGATAAATATACATATATATAACCCCTAAAAAGTAACTCGTAATAAATGACCTCTAAAAAATAAATAAATATTATAACAAAATAATTTAGAAAATAATATTTTATTTTTTTACATAAAATTCATAATCATTTATTATTTTTATTGATTTTCTAAATAATTTTGTCCATGTTTTTCTGGTTGGTCCACGTGGACCAACCAGATTTCTTCGCAAGTCGACCTCGGACAACTCTCTGACCGAGGTCTCCAGGTTGGCAGACCTGCATTTTTGCCTCATTTCTCATATTTTTTGGAGGTCGCTCCCTTGCATCTTTTTTGATCTAAGTCTTCATGATTTTTTCTCTACGAGGATTGATCTTGCACCCTCAGTGCTTGTCTCACGGATTGTGTCGTTGAATCGAGTTGTACTCGTCGATATTCCCCTTACCTCGTCAACCTTGTACAAAAATCCCTCCGCCTCTCTACTCGCATTTTTGAATCGCTTTGGCTCTGTTTTGACCACCTCTCTTGTGCGCTCAGGATAGAGCTTCGTGACAGGGAGCTCTCCAGCCCTTCAGCAGCGAGGTCAACGCCCTTGAAGTCGACTTCTATCCACCTCTAACGGAGCTCCGCCATCTAGGTCCTCCTTTGTGGTCCCAGGCCACTAAGGTACCCTTTCGACCTTGCTTTATCTTTCTTTTAATCCTAGGTTTGATTCCAACATCTTAGGTTAGTTTTTCATCACGTAATTATCCGTAAAATCCATCATCGAAGCTCATCGGAGTTGAGTTCTGATGAAACCCTTTCCGTTGATTTCGATTGTCCCCGACCTCGCTACCACTTCACCTTGTGTCCCAATGATCCTCTGTCATCCCAAGCACTTCATTCCACCTAATCCATCATGAATCAGGAGATCTCCCTCTCCTTCTCCGTCGCTTGCCGGAGGGAGCCTGTCCGCTTCACCTCCCGTCCATTATACCCCCAAGAGCTCTTTGGAGCATTGGGTTTTTGTCTTAAGTAACCCTTGCAGGGAATGACAAAGGAAGAGAGCTTTGTTGAGGCTCATTGATGCAGGAAAAGAGCTCTAGGTGGAGGTGCTCTGACAGACCGGTCAAGACCTTATCGCATTGTTTTTCCACCTTTCACCTATAGGGTGGGATGATAGGTTGCTTTTGAAGCCTTCTGGAGAAGGGGAGGAGAAATTCTCCTCGAGCTTTGGCCGATCGAAGCTCATCCAACCCAATTTCGTCGCACGTTCATCCAAGGGCACCCACGACCGTCCTATCAGGTCGTTTTCTTCCAGCAGTACAGATACCATTCGATTCCCTCGAGCCTACACCGTCCGATCATCTCCAAGGAATCTAATCTCTTACGTTGGATCGTGAACCGGTATTGTGCAAGGAGTCTTGGACCCGTGTATAAGTGGGTTAAATCTGATCGTCGCCTCCTGTCGAGAGTTGGGTATTTTGCACCCTTACCCATCTCAGTTTTTGTATTTAATATTTAACTCAACATCTTTTATCTACCGTTCAAATAGTTTTCTAATATTTACAATTAGAGCCTTACACTATGTTTATTTGCATATTGGTTCTGTGTTGAGTCGGCCGACAAACTTTGGTTATTTTGCAACTAAGCTATTGCGGTTTTTTTTATTTAGCATTGAGTAGGAAATTTTGAATATAAGGCTGTAACTTTTTGGTGAAATTGCAGTCTGGTTCCCGTACTTTTTTGTCTTTACATAAAAGCCCCTTGTTGGTAATGTAGTTCCTTTTGGTTGTCTCTATTTATTTCAGTTAACTACGTTCGCTAAAAAAATCCAAATAAATAGACTTAATTGCTGGTAACTCGTAGATCCATGTTATAATTTTGCATTTCATTTTTGAGCACTTTAAATATTTTATAAAAATAAAAAAGAGCCTTTTTATACCTGTTTGCAATAGAAAATCCATAAAAATACAAAACATTTTGAAAATTTCCCAAAATACATATATTTTCCTTATTTAAATATTTTTAACCTTCAGATTATAATCTGTATCTATATATCTTTTAAAAAATTGGACATTGTGACATATCCATATCCATATTAGAAAAAATCCCATGTTCATGACATATATCTTTGTTCGTATATGTATCCGCAAAAAAATCATATCTGATATATTTTATCCATAAAATAGATATATTTAATATATGTGTGTCTGTGCGCATGTGCGTGTGTGTGGGTATCCACTGGAATATCTTAAAACAAAATTTGTATCAATATCCAAAAAAATGAACCATGTGTATATCCTTATCCGTAAAAGAATCACATATCCATGTCGGTATCCATATATGCATATATTTGTAACTTATCCAACCTTTTGCATCTATATTTGTATCCAAGTAAATATCCCCATATGCATATATTTATAACTTATCTGACCTTTTACATCCATATATTTGTATCCATATCAATATCCGTGAATCCATGTCCAAAAAAGTCATATCGATGCCGATGTTCAAAAAAATATGCTAAAATAAAAATACATACTCATGTTGATAACAATATATTTGTAACGATGATATATTAATTAAGAAAAACTGAAATAGAATACTCTCGTTAGCATTTGTAAGAATGGAATCCCAATTCCTAGGAATGGCAATTCCCATGTATGAAGGAATTTGGTTTCCTTTGTAATCGTTATTCCTGTCTTAATATGATTTAACAAACACATTAATGAAATCGAAAGAGGAATGTTGATTCCATTCTCCTCTCTATTCCTGCATAGCAAACAGGGCCTCAGAGTTTCTCATTTATAACCGTAAAATCCGGAGTTCCGAGATTGACATCCTCGTAAGAGGCATTTTCAAAAAATCTTAATGGTCGTCGACCTTACAAACTTTTTATGGGGAAATACCTTTCATGTGATCAATCGGAGAGGTTAATTTCATCTTGTTGTAATATAATTATATGATGATTGATCAAAACCTTGATAAGAATCTTGGTGAACAGATCGAGGCTTTAACTTTTAACCTTGATAAGCATATGGTCAAATTTGAGGACATGATCAATCAACTCTATTTAATCAGGATTTAAATACTAGGTTAAGTGATCTTAATGTCTATTTATATCAAAGTTGATAATGAATGCATGGATCTTTTGTGGTTTTCATAATGCAAGTTGAGTCAATGCTACAAAATGATTGATGCAATACAATGCAGTGATGTACACATAAGGATGAAAACGGATCGGATATGCATATTTCCACATCCATATTCGCTTCGTCTTTATCGAATACGAATACGGACACGGATATGATTTGGATATCATTAGTAAATCATATCCTTAAAAATACGAATACGAATCTGCATCGGATATTTATGGAATCTGAAAACGTATCAAATAAAGAGCGGACCCGAATACGGATTGAATAAAAAACTAATCCAAATAAGAATCAAATAAAGAGTGAAATCCAAATATGGATCTAATAAACATAGAATCTGAATATGGATCGAATAAAGCCTACATACGAATACGAAGTTAATGTTTATCAAAGTTCATAATGATTTTAAAAAATGGTAATGAAAAATGAGTTGCATCATGACAAAAGGAAGCATCAAGGTGACTTGCATTCTTGATCAGAAGAAAAAATGGGGACAGGTTTTGTAACTTTTGTTTGTGCTCATCGCCAAACAAACAGAAGTCTATTAATATCAACAATATATTGTATTTTATAATGTATAATACTAATATAATAACACAAGAATGTGGCTTATATTATATTAACTAATACATAAAATAATAGAAATTGTATTCAGATATCTAGATCCAGATATTCAAGCCATTACCATATATGCATCCATATCCAAAAATTTTTTACAACCCATATCCATATTCGATCTGTATTCGATTAATATTCAGATAAGGATATCCGTATCATGTAATTTTTTGAATACGGTAAGCAGATATTTGGATATATCCGTATCCATTTTCATCACACAACAAATACAAATGATAAAATTCTTAATTTAAATAACTATTCAAGTTATCTAATTAGATGATTAATTTGATTTAAGTTACTAATTAAGAGTCATCTCAATCTTCAAGATTCATGCAACGATATCTGCTAACTCCCCCTCCTCTACATGCAGTTGCATCATAGTGGTGCTCAAACAACTGCAAGCTTTCATGACCAAGCTCCTTTGGCCTCCCTGAAGATTAGGGAAGATAGCTGATGAATCTCCATTTCATAAACATTATTCATTCATTTTGTCCTTAAATCCCTAGTTAGATGCAAGCATATATAAATAATTTATCAAAATAAATACTTTGTAATTTGTATAGAATACTGTATAAAATACAGTATATCTATTGTAGTTAATTCCAAAATAAAATAATAAAGATGTAAAAGAAAAAGAAATGAGACACCATAGGTGTTGAGTGATCCCAGACCTTGAGATTCGGCCATCATCGTGACTTTGTCAACAAAGAATAAAGTATGGCGAGAAAGGGCAGATGAATCGTACAGAAAAGACACAAAAACCCTGATTTTTAATTCATCTATAATTGTTTTTTGGCATCCATTTTATACCATTATCGTTACACCTCAAATAATAATACTATCAACATGAATATTATACATAAAAATACGAAAAAAATAAAAATTTGAGTTCACATAAAATAAATGGACAGTGTCCCCGAGACATAGAAAATGAAAAGTTAAAATAAAACTTCATGGATCTATATCGTCTCCATATTGTATCAAAATGGACCAAAATTACCTTTAATTGTATATAATTTTTAATAATCTATTTAATGAATATCCATTTCATCACCTTTATTCTATCATTTTGACCTTAAAAACCCTAATAAATACATGTAAATACCTCTAATTTAGGCAAATTAACATTCATGCATTTTTGTACAAATGTTGTATAAAAATAAATGTCAAATTATAGAATAAATAAAAGAAAAGAAAAATAATAAGATATCAAAGATATTTTATGACCTTAGACCCCAAGACCCAGGCATCTTCATGACTACGTCGACAAGGAATAAAGTAGGGGGAGATAAGGATCCAAAATACAATAAAATTCCCTTTTATTGTCATTATTCATTTATTTTTGGGGGCTATTTTATTTTCCACATTTATACTTCAAATAAATAAACTTTGTGCATGAAAGTTGTAGATAATAAAATATATAAAATATAAAATTGATTTCATGTAAAAATATTATATAGAATCAAAGATATACTCAGAATAAGATTCCAAAATCCGAACTTCCCAGACCCATATCTCTCAAATAAAAACTCAAAATTTTGAAAAGTTACCTTAAATTGTATATAAATTTTAATTAGTTATTTAATGAAGGTGGTTTCATATTGTGTAGTTGAGGTGTGAAAGTTAGATTTTGGACCCCTATTGTATAGTTTACCGCATTAAAATATTCATTTCATTTATTATTTTTTTATTTTTATAATTTTGTAAATATAATTTATAATACATGTAAATATTAAAATAAAAATAAAACAACAATGAAAATGAAAAAAAATAAAATATGTATATTAATAAATGCAATACCAATAACTATACATATATCATATATACTCCTATTTATTTAAGTTTATATAATATATCATAAAAATATAATAAAAATATATTTATATATATAAAAATAATTTCTAATTATACAAAATAATAAACTAGAATTATAAAATCTTTCTTCGCAAGTCGACCTCGGTCAACTCTCTGACCGAGGTCTCCTGGTTGGCAGACCTGCATTTTTGCCTCATTTCTCATATTTTTTGGAGGTCGCTCCTTGCATCTTTTATGATCTAAGTCTTCATGATTTTTTCTCTATGAGGATTGATCTTGCACGCTCAGTGCTTGTCTCACGGATTGTGTCGTTGAATCGAGTTGTACTCGTCGATCTTCCCCTTACCTCGTTAACCTTGTACAAAAATCCCTCCGCCTCTCTACTCGCATTTTTGAATCGCTTTGGCTCCGTTTGACCACCTCTCTTGTGCGCTCAGGATAGAGCTTCGTGACAGCGAGCTCTCCAGCCCTTCAGCAGCGAGTCAAGCGCCCTTGAAGTCGACCTCTATCCACCTCTAACAGAGCTCCACCATCTAGGTCCTCCTTCGTGGTCCCAGGCCACTGAGGTACCCTTTCGACCTTGCTTTATCTTTCTTTTAATCCTAGGTTTGATTCCAACATCTTAGGTTAGTTTTTCATTACGTAATTTTCCGTAAAATCCATCATTGAAGCTCATCGGAGTTGAGTTCTGATGAAACCCTTTCCATTGATTTTGATTGTCCCCGACCTCGCTACCACTTCACCTTGTGTCCCAATGATCCTCTGTCATCCCAGGCACTTCATTCCCCCTAATCCATCATGAATCAGGAGATCTCCCTCTCCTTCTCCGTCGCTTGCCGGAGGGAGCCTGTCCGCTTTACCTCCCGTCCATTATACCCCCAAGAGCTCTCTAGAGCATTGGGTTTTTGCCTTAAGTAACCCCTGCAGGGAATGACAAAGGAAGAGAGCTTTGTCGAGGCTCATTGATGCAGGAAAAGAGCTCTAGGTGGAGGTGCTCTGACAAACCGGTCAAGACCTTATCGCATTGTTTTTCCACCTTTCGCCTATAGGGTAGGATGACGGGCTCCTTTTGAAGCCTTCTGGAGAAGGGGAGGAGAAATTCTCCTCGAGCTTTGGCCGATCGAAGCTCATCCAACCCAATTTCGTCGCACTTCATCCAAGGGCTCCCACGACCGTCCTATCATGTCGTTTTCTTCCAGCAGTACAGATACCATTCGATTCCCTCGAGCCTACACCGTCCGATCATCCCCAAGGAATCTAATCTCTTGCGTTGGATCGTGAACCGGTATTGTGCAAGGAGTCTTCGACCCGTGTATAAGTGGGTTAAATCTGATCGTCGCCTCCTGTCGAGAGTTGGGTATTTTGCACCCTTACCCATCTCAATTTTTGTATTTAATATTTAACTCAACATCTTTTATCTACCGTTCATATAGTTTTGTAATATTTACAATTAGAGCCTTGCACTATGTTTATTTGCATATTGGTTCTGTGTTGAGTCGGCCGGCAAACTTTGGTTATTTTGCAACTAAGCTATTGCGGGTTTTTTTATTTAGCATTGAGTAGGAAATTTTGAATATAAATATGTAACTTTTAGGTGAAATTGTAGTCTGGCTCCCGTACTTTATTGTCTTTACATAAAAGCCCCTTGTTGGTAATGTAGTTCCTTTTTGTTGTCTCTATTTATTTCAGTTAACTACGTTCGCTAAAAAATCCAAATAAATAGACTTAAGTGCTAGTAACTCGCAGATCCATGTTATAATTTTGCATTTCATTTTTGAGCACTTTAAATATTTTATAAAAATAAAAAAGAGCCTTTTTGCCCCTGTTTGCAATAGAAAATCCATAAAAATACAAAACATTTTGAAAATTTCCCAAAATACATATATTTTTCTTATTTAAATATTTTTAACCTTCAGATAAAAAAATACCTAAAACTTACAAAAGAAAACTCCAAAAAATTTGAAAACCCCTAAAAACCTTTTTAAAATATATATAAAATTCTTAAAAAATCCAAAATAGTGTTTTATCTTTAAGCTTTATCGAGCCTCCATACCTCCTCTGACGAGGTCTGGACCTTTTTGAACCATACGATCATCGTGGAATCGATTGAGGAACATTTTGTGCATGCTTGTAGTCAGGGGGCCCATGGAATCAAAAGTTATTATGGATTGAAGCTCGTCTAGGTGGGGCTTCTTCCCAGTTCTTCCGGACCCTCTCCTGACCGTTGGATGAACAACAAACACTAGGTGTGCAATAAACGTTGGATTGATCGCACCAGCACCGTCGGATTAGAGGGCCTGATCTAATATCCATGCCTCCATCAGCGAACCGTCATCCATCGTTCTCTGCCTACCACACGGATAAGTGGATTCATCGTCGTCATCTGCCAGCACACGTGTAGGGGTATTTTGCAACTTAAACCTCTGCCTTTTGTATTTTATTGTTTCGTGTACAAACTTTCATTTGCCTTTTGTAATATTTGCACTAAGGACCTCTAGATTTCTATTTATTACTCTTTATTCTAGTGTCACATCACCTCATGTGCATGTGCACGTGAGGGGGACGATATTTTGTGTGGATCCCCTCTAGGTATTGTATTATTATTTAGTCCAAAAACATTAAATCTAAGTACAAAATATTCTATTATTTTATTTATTTGCATTTATACCCTTCTAAGCGTGTATTTATGTGTGAAATTTTCATAGATGCCCCCGAACTTATCTAAAGTGTTATTAAATGCTCTGAAACTTCTCTGTTATTGTACCCATGTGTACTGCAGATTTAATTTTGTACTTGTAATTTAATTATTAAAAATATCATTTGATATCTAAAAATTATAGGAAAATTATATTAAAGTCATGGAACTCTATATTATCACATATATTTTTATGCAAGGCAATTAAAATTATTTATTATTTATAAAAATTCAAAAGCATTGTATTTTCTCTTGTTTATCATTTAAAAATACATAAAAAAATACAAAGTGTTTTGAACAATTCTAAAAAAGTAATGTATGTTTATTTAGTTATATATAACCTTTACTCATTTTTTTTGCAAAATATTAAGAAAAGGTCCTAAAAATAACAAAACACGGGAAACCTTATAAAAATTATAAAAATTGTAGAAAAAATACAAAAATATATTCTAAGTTTCTGAGTTTTCTTTGTATTATCTAGTATTTAGAAAAATTGAAATAGGTTTCGATCTGATTTGATTGATATTTATTAAGCCCATTTCAAGTTGTTGTATTTTATGTTTTCTTTATTTAATGTATTTCCTTATTTAAAAATCCATAAGATTATCAAAAAAACCCAAAAATTGCCAAAAAAGAGAAAAAATTATAAAACTCAAATATGTTATGTATTTTGAATATTTGAGTTTATTTACTATATTTTAAAATCCAAAAACATATATTTTACATTACTCTTTTATATAGTACAACTATACAATATACCCATGTATAAATATATTACCATATATTTTATTTTAACATCAAAATTAAAATTTCATTATATATATATGTGTGTGTGTGTATATATTACAAACCCTAAAAAACAGTTAAAAACTGCAAAAAATCCTAAGTCTTCTATTCATTCTCCTGCTTTGCCTCGTGTGCTTCTTTATAGTTCGACCCCTACTACTTGTCACTATACACATTTTTGTAGGGTATACTAAATTTTACCTCACCTCATTACATTGCTAGATCATTATTGTGGTTAATTGTTGATTGATTCGGATTCTTTGAGTACTGAGGGTCGAGAGATACGTCGATACAACGATTGCTGGATCTGACTGGTTGGACACCGCATGCCCTCTAATACTTGACATTAGGTATCTCATCATACCGACTCATCACATGTATCAAGAGGTCGGTCGGATATCGGCATTTAGAGTAAGGATTGCATTCTCGTTCTCAGGCTAGATATCCTTTCTTGATAATCATTCGACAATACTAGATGTGTCCTCAATCTAATTCTTTAGATATCATCTCAACACCGACCTCTATGATCCAACCATTGAGTCAAACAGTTGTATGCTTATAAAGATGGCGCATAACCCTGATTGTATGAAGGACCTTATAAGTACATGTATTTATTAATCTCAAGCATGGAGTGAAAATCAATAACTTTTATTAATATATAAAAAGATTACAATAGTATTTTATGAGAGAAATGGTTTGTCCAGGGCTCACATGTCCAACAACCAGTGCATCGGGAGTCAATCCCGGACTTCAGAATGGTCTTCTCTAATTGGGATCGTCTCAGACTTCTACTGCTCGTCCATGACTAGTAGGCCAACAATCTAGGCTACTGTTGCTATCATCTGTCTTCACCGAGCATCGACTACTTCATTGGATGTCTTTTCCTGACTTCTACTCTGTGCTGGACTTCTTCTACAATGACTCTACTCCATGCATGACCTGGTTGTCACAACGATTGTTCTACATGCACGACCTGATAGTCATAGATCCATCCCTGTGCAAGATATTTTGTCAGCAACGACTAGTGGGGACTATCCCCGTCTCTCTCAGATGCATCGTATGAAGATGTGTTGTATATTTTCTTTTGTTGCAAGCTGTAGCTTCCTCAACTCTAGCTTGCTATTTGAGGGATTTGGCCTGTCTGTGGGGCATATATGGAGCCACACATCCTCTGTATTCATTGAGAGATTTTAATAAAAGATCTGATTATTTGATTCATTCTCCTATGGTCTCATCCTGCTCCCTCACAAAGTAGGATTCCACATAAATTCCAAGATATTTATGTTTTATTTCTTATTTCTGATTCTTCTACTCCGTTCTTTATATTTCAGCAATTTCACAACTAATTTTCTAAGCATCTATTTGTCATTGTTGTTATCATAAAAAAAAATCCTAGAAACATGCTTTATCTGTAACAATAATAATGATGCTGAAGACAAAATCTAATCACACACTACTTGAAATCTTATATTACATATATACACAAACGCATACATTAGAATGTTAATGTAAATGGTTTTGCCATTTACATGAAAAACTAGAATCCATAAGATGTCAGTTTTTGCAAGATCCTTTTTTGATATTATCCCAGAGTATGAGATTATTTTTTTTACAATTTGCCCGAATCATGGTCGCCTTCTCAAAGAAAAGAACTATATTTCTTCCCTTCCCCTGGCCCCGCAACTGACCAACATCCACGTTGATTGTTTTCCGCAGGACGAGCCAGATTGATTCCCGGCCGACTTGGCTGCGACTGACGCGGTGCGGGGGTCCGTTGAAAAATCAAACAACAAAGCTCCTTCTAAGCCCCCACCCCACAAATCGGATTCGATACGATCCATCCTCTCATCCCAATCGCTCCGCTTCCTTTTTCCTACCGGCCTATCCCATCTCAAGTTCCTTCCCAAGAACCGCCCCGCAAAAAAAAAACGCAAAGCAAAATCAAAACCCCACGCACCGTTCCACAGTACACATCAGGCAACACATCTTTTCCGGGTTTTCCCCGTCTCCCAAAAAAAAACAAAGGACGGGGGAAGAAAAAAAAGACATTAGAAAAGAAAAGGATGGAAGCAAGTCAATTCCCCATCTCCACACCCGCTCTAATCGAACCCTCGAATCGATCGATCCGTCCCCTCTCCACCACCTCTTGTTGTTATTATAATTATTATTATCATTCTTGTTATTATCATCATCAATATCAATATCGACCTCCTGCTGTTTCCTGCTCTTTGTTTGTTGTTATTGTTCCTCTGCTGCTGTGCTGTTGTTCTTATTTTTGCGTCATATTCTCGATCGCCCAAATCCCACCGCTCATCTCAACTCGTTTCTTCGTTTGGTTTTTGTTCCACCCCACCAAAATCTTCTGGATGGGTTGGCGTTATAAGTAAAAAGGAAAAGGAAAAAGTGGACCTGTTGTTCGCCTCAGATCCCCAAATCTCCCAGGGTTAGGGTTCTCCGCTCTCTCTCTCGATCGCGGGGGATTGATGGACGGGGCAGATGTCTCTGGCGGCGGAAGCGGAGAGAAGAAGAAGGCGCCACAGGAAGGCGGCGGGGAGAAGCCGGCGAAGAGGAAGATGAAGACGGCATACCAACTGGAGCTCCTTGAGAAGACCTATGCAGGTTAGATCACCTTTTTCATGATCTTCCCTTGCCGTGTTTTTTTTTTGTGTTTTGGTTGTTGATCCGTTGGGAATTTTGGATTTTTCAGTGGAATCCTACCCGAGCGAGGCGTTGCGTGCGGAGCTGTCAGCAAAGATTGGGCTGTCCGACCGGCAGTTGCAGATGTGGTTCTGCCATCGGAGGCTAAAGGATAGGAAGGCCAGCGAGATGGCGGTGGCAGGTACGGCATTGGGGTCCGGGCCAGGGCCCAGTTCGCAACATGAACCCAGGAAGGCGCTTGCGCGAATGTCCGCTGTGGCTGCCCCGAGGGTTGGAACAGAGGGGGTGGTGCCTGTGGTGAGAAGTAGGTATTATGAGCCAGTGCTGGTGCAGCAGCCGACGGTGTCTGAAATGCGGGCGCTTGCTTTCGTGGAGTCGCAGCTCGGCGAGCCAATAAGGGAGGATGGGCCTATTCTTGGCGTCGAGTTTGATCCACTGCCTCCTGGTGCTTTTGGGGCACCTATAGGTATTTCATGGTTCTGGATTTTAGGTTATTTTACATCGATTATTGCCTGAATGCTGTTGTTTTTTTTTAAATTTGGTGTTTTCTTTGTTAATTAGTCTTGCTCCTTATCAAACTAAAGACATATCCTAAATTTTTGTGCAAGGTCGAAGTGCTTAATAGTATGATTTTTCCTCCACTTTCAGGAGTTTATTACGATGAAGAGAGTAAAGTCTCAACAATGGCAGTAACATCCATTTGGAGATGAGGGTTTTTATTGTCGAGGACACCGAGATTCATGGATCCATTCAAAGTCTGAAGATTTAAGACACTGATATTTACTTTCAGACTTTTAATGTCAAAGGCCCCTGTTCAGAGTTTTGGGAGATGTTGTTTGAGCAGAGCAATTGAGGTTTATAGCACTAAGACCAGGTTGAAACCCTAGCGGAGACGATGGGAGGCTAAATAAACGTGGGAGTTCACCCTCGTGAAAGGGAAATGGAAAATACAATGGGCCTAATTACAAGCTAAGAAATTTGGTCATGGTGACTCACCCTTATGTCGTGGAAGGGCAACGAAAAACATGATGAGCCTAATTTTGAGTTAATAAATTTGGTCGTGGTGTCTTGATGGGACGACTATGACGGATTCATGCATTTTCTCAAATTCATTATTGATGTCAGCAATGTAAGCATAAGTGTAGGTATCAAGTAGTGTTGTCAAAGGTGTGAGGCACTAATGCGCTAAGGGGTCCAAAATGTCTAAGGCACTAGGTGTTTGTTCAAGACAAGCGAGCCATGATTGCATCATGGACCAATCTTCGTATGAACTTGTATGGTCCATCAATGATCTCCACGTCAAATGCATTGGAAGGGTTGCCATATTAGAATTTGTGATTCAAAAAATGGCATGCAACATGTAACCATGATTTTTAAAATTACGCCTCGAGGCATGGAAGCATAAGGTTTGAGGCCTTTTTCCATGAAAACTGCATCAAAACTGTCTTTAGTCAGCCTATTTGAGGTGTAAGTCTCATAGTCCCAAGGTGGTAGTGAAGCGCCTAATGCGGATACTTTGCAATAATATTAAAGGTAATATGACTTAAATAACCGTGATTGATAACCTTGAGACCTTGGAATAATTAATAAACCCATAACACACTATTTCATTAGCACATAATCATAGCATTAAAAAATGTATATATAACGATTATTTTTAGTTAGTGCAGACATTTCATTCAATTAATGATATTATATTGCTTGCATCGTACAATGAATATTGTATACATGCAAGAGATTGTATGTTCTTGTAAGAATATAACATATTCACAAGTTCGCAATATGAACATTACACAATTACAAATTCGTAATTTTTTGGAACGAAAAAGGGGTGTCGCAGAGTAATATATATGGTTAATATGGTATATTGTGTGCGTTGTTCAATGTGAGAATGCATAAAGTTAGAATTTATGATAATATAGTTTGTGAATATTTGAAGTTTAGGAGTTTATATAGTTATGTCTAATAGTTGGTTTTATTGTATTTTCTCTATAATTTGAGGGTTATGCGTTGCTTATTTGACGGAAAACCGTCTCGATTTGCTTCGCATTTTTTAATACCTTGCATGTAACAGATGATGAAGATGCCATTCCCATCTTTTGTCAATGATTTGATCTCTTCTTTTCGATCGAAGCTTTTCTCAATGGCTTTTGTTTGCACGATTTATAACTTCATTTATGTACCTACTGCTGATTTTATCTCACTACCAACGAGTCGAAGAACTTTTACAAGAGTTCTATATAGCTGTATAGCAAGTAAGTAATTCGAAAATGATGGCATCATAATGATATCCTTTGCCTTTGTAACATTCGCTTCTTTGGATTATTTGCTTGTATTTCGTTTCTTTGGAGTAAACATAATCCTCAAACTGTGCTTATTCTTACGGAGAGATGGTAAAGAGAGAAATGCTATTACAAATAAGATCACACCATGATGAACCATTTTTTTTTGCTATACGGAAACTCCTCATCATATCCTTAAATGCCAACATGGTTCTGGAGCACATATCCTTTTCATCTCATTCTTTAGTTTCTTCTTTCTCTTATTTTTTGCATCATCATGTATCAAAGGATGTCATTCAAATCATTCCCATGATTTGATGTTCCTATGAGATATGTAAGGAGGACCAAAAAAAGTAAGGATTGTAAGTCATCAACTTATTTGAAGTACATGAAGATATTTACAAATCACATGAGGACATTCAATGGTCATTATCGGAGATCACCAACTCATTATTGCATCTTCCATATATGCTGAATATATTGTGACCCATTGTTTTTAACCACCACAAGATTGTCTCATTGGATTTTGATGTGCCACCATCTAAATTTGATCCCCCATATAAGAAGTTGCTATATAATTGGTGTCTCCTCACCATTGCTATTTGATCCAAGCATGCTATATTGTGCCCAATTGCGTCACAACCATCATACTCAAACGTAATGATGCTAACGTGATTGTCATGCACATGCACAATAGCTGCAAGGTTGTCCTCTTGCCAATCGGCTTGACCACCTCCCCTCGACCTTTTCTGCCACGAGGCATGGACACATAAACCTGATGACCTTTCTCTTTGTGTGTTACTGAAGCACAACTATAGAGCATGTATTGTCATGTCTCCTACACTCGTGGTTGCCAACTCTGAGTAACAAGAGTTTGCCACCACAACTTGTGGACGTCTCTCCCATGCAACCTCTACGTCACACAATCAAAATTGACCCATACCTTTACTGTTGGAACATCACCACCACCACCACAAGGTTCCTATTGACATGAGTCACTTCTTTTCCATCCTCCTACCTCATTAACTGCAACCTCCTCCCAAACATGAAACTGCCACTGCTGTAGGTGTGCAACCCAAAGATCCATTACCACCACTCAACCCATGGGGGTGGGTAAATTCTATTGCGGGTTCTTAGGAGGGAAGGAAACCTGTTCACAACAAAGGAGAGCGAGAAAATTACATTGGGAGGTCCTCAAGAAATGAAGATTGGCTGTAGAATGAGGGTATGAAGATTTGTTAGAAGATCCCAAATCTAAAACTTACAAGAAAGTCCATAGCTTATAAGAATTGCAAGAAAGGTCCCAACATTTTTAATGTGTTCCAGATTGCTTCTCATTTAGGGAAGGGTGCATGTTTGATGATCGACCTTTAGACAATTCACTGGTTAATGAGTTTTTCGAAGCGAAGGAGAATTGATGCAAACAAAATTTGGTAACTCAATCAAAATTAGGTTTTTATCCAATTTGAGTTGGATAGAATGTTCATTTTTTTGAATAGGGTGTGGACTTGAGCACTGTTGTAAAAGTCAGTCGACTGGACGATTAGTCGGCCCGACTAGTCGAGTCGGTGGGTTAGCCAACTCGAACAGACCTTGTCGGTCATTAGTCGGTCAACCCGACTAATCGTGTCGGCTAGTCGGTCTAGTCGTCCGACTACAAGGCCGACTTTTACATAGAGATTTTTTAATTTTTTAGTTTTTCGATTTTTTTAAAAGCAAACTTAGTCTAATATGCTTATTGTTATATTTAAATACAATTACTTCTTTTATTTCATTATGATAGTATAGAAAATGCACAAATCAATGTAAATATATAAGAAAATGTGTATAAAAATTGATTTACATATTTAAAATAATTAAAAAATTCAAAAACGACTAATGACCGACTAAATCCGATTAGTCGTCCGAGTATCGATTAATCCTTAGTCAGTGACCCCGCCGACCGAGTACTGACTACCGCTTTCTGCAACCTTTGGACTTGAGTTGACTCACTCCTAATAATTTCTCCTTAACTCAAATATAGTTACAAAGAGTGGGGTTCAAAAAGCATCCGAGCATGCTGAATTACATTCTCGACATAGAAGCGATCATGCCCATGAAGAACTCCATTTCATGAAAGTCAAATTACCAAAAGCACGATAATGGAACACATGGATCCAGTCTGAGACACCAATGTATTTGACCCCATGGAGACCCAACATTTTGACGAGTCTGCGCTCGTCAACTAACTAAAATCCATCTTGTTCCATGTCTTCAATGAATAGCTACAAGTAAACAATAAGTACTCAAGATCCTCAATCCCCTCTCCACACCTAGGGCAGGAGGTGTCAACGTCACACTTCCAATTAGCCTTGATAGCCTTCGTCAACATCCACAACTTTACATGCCGAAGAAAAATCTTCACCCTATGAATGGCGATCATTAAATCAACTTGTAATAGTTCACCTCAATTCCCACATCCGGAACAACCCTCGAAGTGAGATATTTGCATGCCTTCCTAGCTGAGAAGGTATTGATTGCCCTATACCCAATTGTCCTCGAAGAAGGACCCTAGCTCACATAAGAATTTTCATATTTGTTTGAATAAATTGAGATTAATAATGAATATTTTAGTTGTTTAGATATAGGAGTTCTTAGGTAACTAGGGTTTTGTTATGGTCTTGTTTAGTTTTTACCCTTAAAAAAGCGAGGCTTGTTAAGGTATTGCTTATTTTATTTAATTTTGTTTTGTAAACCCATCCCCTCTCGATATAAAATTGCTCATGGGTACAACAACAACAAAAGAAAGCCTTTTCCCACAATTAAGTAGGGTCGGCTAATAAAATGGCTCATGGGTAGATCAAAAAAATCAATTTGATTTATAGAAAATTTAGAGTTTCTCCACCTTCTCCTTCTTCCGATCTCTCCACGCACCTTTGCATTTCTCTACCAAAATCCTGCCTGACATTTGGTTCTCCCTTTTCCTCTCATTCTTGTGCGTTTTTCCATTGTATATCAACATAATTCTATCTAATGTTATATGATCTGAGCAGTAATGAATGTGGTTGTATTTTTGTTGCGGTGAAATGAGGTTGTGTTTAGATCCATGAAAATGTACATGGGGAATGTTTACTAATTCTTGGGAAGTGGCGTTGTAAATTCCTTCCCATCAATGGAATTTATGGATGTCGAGTAACCTCTAATGGTCATTTGATAATGCTTTAGCTTTTGAAAAAAAAACTTATAAACGTTCCTTATCTTGATTGATCTATATTTCTTTTGAGATATTTGCTTGCAGATATCTAATCCTTGTACATATCTGTTTAATACAAATTCAAATACATATTAAAAACATTGACCATGTGCCCTTAAATTGGACGATACATTGGAGTCTTTGCCAAGAAACATCCCTTTTAGCCCATATTGACAAAAGCATATGGCATATGGTTGATATTATTGACATGCTCACCTCCATTTGGGAGTAGTGGGGCTTTAGGCATACTAGCACGGGGAAGGTTGGTTCTAAATAAGGCGGCATGTAATTGCATTCAAAACTAGGGGTACACATGGATCGGATTGGATCAAATTTTACCTTAATTGATGTCCAATCCAACCTTAATGGATTATAACTTTTCTCTATCCAATCCATTAAATATTCAAGTCCAAACCGGTCCGATCCACTCTATTACGGATCGGATTGGATTTTTTATACATATATATTCTTCCCCTCAGCCATGGCCGGTCCCAAGCCCGGGTAAATGAGGAGGGTTGCGCGTTAAGTAGCCGACAACCAGCGTAGGAGAGATAAATTCGTAAATAGTGTTCTTAAAGTTCTTCTGAGAACACTATTTATGAATTTATCTCGAAACCGTTCGGATCTTTTAAACATGGATTTAAGCAAACATACAGATTTCGTTGGGGCGTTCTCTACTTGCGACGCGTTGCATCGCCCGAATGCAATGAAAAATTGGTAAGGGCCGCTACATCGCAGCCTGGATGTAGTTCAAAATTTGTAAGGGTTCTCGCATGAGGAACGCATGCGGGTAAATAAGCTAGTTCCGCTGCATCATCGCCCGGATGCAGTCCAAAATTTGCAAGGGTTCTCGCATAATGGACGCATGCGAGTAAAGAAGTTAGTCCAAAAGAGATTGCAAAGGAAGTTACGGATTGGCAGTTGGAATATTGGTACTTTAACTGGAAAATTGATGGAGATAGTGGATACAATGGAAAGAAGGAAGATTCATATATTATGTCTTCAAGAGACTAAATGGGTTGGAGAGAAAGCAAGGGAGATCGAGAAGACATGCTTTAAACTTTGGTATTCAGGTAAAGATAAGGGCAGAAACGGTGTTGGAGTGGTTGCTCATAAAGATTTGAAGGATTGTGTGGTTGAGGTGCAAAGATTTGAGGATCGGATTATTTTGCTAAAGTTGGTGCTTGAAGAAGAAATTCTGAATATCATCTCAGTTTATGCACCACAAATTGGTTTAGATGAAAGGACTAAACAAGCTTTTTGGGAGGATCTGGATAAGATTTTACAAGGAATCCCACAAAGAGAGATGGTTTGCATAGGTGGAGATCTTAATGGACATGTGGGAAAAGATGTTTCAGGGTATGCAAGTGTGCATGGAGGACATGGTTTTGGGGATAGAAATGAAGAGGGAAAAGTCATTCTGGATTTTGTAACTGCATATGATCTTTTCATAGCAAACACTCTTTTCAAGAAGAGGGAGGAGCATTTAATTACTTATAAGAGTGGCTCAACTAGAACACAGATTGATTACTTTGCGTTGAGGAGAAGAGATCGGTTGTGTTGCAAAGATTGCAAGGTATCCCTGGAGAGAGTTTGACAACCCAACATCGCTTGTTAGTCTTGGATTTACAAATAAAAGGGTTGGTAAAGAAAAGGAAGGTTCCTATGATCACTAGAACTAGGTGGTGGAATCTTCCGCTGAAGCAATTAAGCTTCAGGGAGAAGGTTTTAGAAGACTTATCTTGGGATTGTAGCGATAGTGCAAACGAGATGTGGGAGGCAGTAGCATCTTGTATCCGAAAGGTAGCCAAAGAGATGCTAGGCGAGTCAAAAGGAGGAGCTCCGGGTCAAAAGGAGGCTTGGTGGTGGAGTGAAGGGGTGCAAGAGAAGCTAAAAATTAAAAGAGCTTGCTTTAAAGCTATGTCTAAGGATAGAACAGAGGAAACTGTCACAGACTATAAAATAGCGAAGAAGGAAGCAAAGAAGGCTGTAAGTGAAGCTAAGTCAAAAGCTTATGAGGTTTTGTATAAAAATCTCAACTCTAAGGAGGGCCAGAATGATATATTCAGGTTGGCCAAAGCAGGAGAAAGAAAGACCAAAGACCTTTCTCAAGTGAGATGCATTAAGAACGAGGAAAGTTACATGCTTGTTACTCAGAAGGATATAGAGACTAGATGGGAGCAATACTTTTATAAACTTTTCATTGGAGAAGGAAATAGAGAGATCACTTTGGGTGATCTAGCTAGTAGTAAAAGTTACTTGAATCGTGCATGCTATAGACGAATACAAAGAAAAGGAATAGAGGAGGCTTTGAAGGTTATGAGACTTGGGAAAGATGTTGGACCGGATGACATCCCTGTAGAAGTATGGAAAGTTTTAGGTGAGCGTCGTTTGACTTGGCTTACGAATCTATTCAATGTTATTTGGCGAAGCAAGAAAATGCCTGAAGATTGGAGGAGGAGTATCGTGGTGCCTCTTTATAAGATCAAAGGAGACATTCAAAATTGTTTAAATTAAAGAGGTATCAAGCTGATGAGTCACACTATGAAAATTTGGGAACGTGTGATCGAAAGAAGGTTGAGGCAAGTTTCCCAAATAAAAGAAAACCAATTCGGATTCATGCCAGGTCGCTCAACTATTGAAGCCATCCATTTGCTGAGGAGAACAATGGAGATTTATAGAGATAAAAGAAAGAATCTCCATATGATCTTTATTGATTTGGAGAAGGCTTATGATTCCGTCCCACGAGAGATACTGTGGAGAGTTTTGGAGAAGAGACAAGTCCCTGTCCTATACATTAATCTCATAAAGGATATGTATGATATGGCTTTATCTTGTGTAAGGACCCCGACGGGGAAGACTGACTATTTTGATATCAATATTGGTTTACATCAAGGTTCAGCTTTGAGTCCATTTCTTTTTACTTTGATTATGGACGAGTTGACAAGTCACATTCAGGATGAGTTACCTTGGTGTATGTTATTTGCTGATGATATTATGTTGATTGACGAGACTATAGATGGAGTAAATGAGAAGCTAGAGGTTTGGAGACATGCATTGGAGACTAAAGGTTTTCGTATAAGTAGGGCTAAGATGGAATATATGGAATGCACCTTTGATGGAAGCACTGGTGATGGAATCGAGGTGAAGATTGGTGACGATAACATTCAGAAGAGAGATTCTTTTAGATATCTGGGATCTATTTTGCAACATGATGGGGAAATTGATGGAGATGTTACTAATAGAATAAATGCATGCTGGCTAAAGTGGAGAGGAGCCTCCACTGTTCTCTGTGATAAGAAAATTCCTTTAAAAATTAAAGGAAAGTTTTACAAAGCAGCCGTGAGACCTGCTATGCTTTATGGTTCTGAATGTTGGCCTGTGAATCATAGGCATGTGCAGAGAATGGTTGTAGCAGAAATGAAAATGCTAAGATGGATGTGTGGACATACACGTAAAGATCGGATTCGGAATGATGCAATCAGAAAGAAAGTTGGTGTAGCTCTGATCGAGGATAAGATGCGAGAAAACCACTTAAGATGGTGTGGTCATTTGCAAAGAAGGTCAACTGATGCATCGGTTAGGAAATGCGAGTGTTGGGATGTTGAGCCGGCTAAGAGAGGGCGAGGACGGTCCAAGAAGTGTTGGAAAGAGACTATACGAAGGGATCTTAGTTTTTTGGATATAAGTCCGAGATTGACCCAAGATAGATCTGAATGGAGGCGAAGAATCCATGTAGCCGACCCTACTTAATTGTTGGAAAAGTCTTTGTTGTTGTTGTATATAT